>JACXSJ010000544.1:229601-240161 GCA_014851325.1 Pentalonia nigronervosa | reverse complement strand
GACTTGCCCGCGGTTACGGTGTCCATTAAACACGCACGGCGACTTACCTCAACGGCGTCCACAACAGCGACATAACGCGCCGCCGCCACAACGAAATACCCGTCCGACGACAACAGGCGGCGCATTAAAATCATAAAACGATATCGACGGCTAGATAAGCCGCGTGTACGTGACGGTATTGGTCGGCGCGGGACTATTGGCCGTTGGGCGCAGTACAAGTTGTCATAGGAGCTACTACGTCGGCCGCGACGTGGTCGGGCGCGACTTGTGTTGTCGTCGTGCCGCCGCGCCGGGTCGGTCGGAATTTCGCGGAACGCGTTGCGCGCCGACCGGGGGACGAGACGAAACCACCGGCGGCAGGGGTGCTCTACCGAAACGCGCGAGAAAAACGAACGGTCGGCTTGTATAATTCACGTCGTCGTATTATTATTATTATTGTTTTCCACTTTACGGCGTAGCCGCGATATTATGGCGACGAGGTGTATATTCGGAGGGTACAATGTCGCGCGTTATTCGCGTCACAAGACGACGGCGGTAGACAACGAACTGTGCACGCCGCGGCGGCGGAGGAGACGTTTGAGATAAAATTAAAGCAATAAAAACAAGTAACGCGTCAGTGATTTATTATTATTATTATTATTATTATTTTTATTTCGCGACAACGGAGTAGGCGTACTACACCGCTCTGGCGGCGTCCGCATCCGAGTAGGCGTCCGTCTATAATATAACACCTATATTGGCTATATTGATACGTCAGACACGTCGCGGTTTGTGTCAACTGTCAACTGGTACCTTATAATAAATATGTACAGCGAGCGAACGACCGCGATAATATAATAATAATAATAAATAGTAATAAAAAATACCGGCAATACTTAATGGCTAAGAGATACGTGATTTTTTGCGGTCAGCGTACTACACGGCACAATAGGGGCACGTGGTATTTTTCGCGACCAGTTAAATTGAAAACAATCGTTGGAATTGCGTCGATATATAAAAATAAATATACGCGCACACACACGTACAATAATATAATGTGGCGTGCACGCGCGTAATGCACGATAATTGCAGTACAAATATCGCGTTGTACTGCAATAATTGTTATGACGAATTTTCCAAAGCGAGACCTGTTGTGCTTGTACACGTGTTGTGGCAATGGCACAACGTCGACAGCTACTCTGCTGACGAGAGAAACTATACGCGTTGTATTTCAACCATAGTGTGTACTCTACGATATTAACTATAATATTTTGTAGCCTGTAGGTGTTACGAACCCATTGTGCCTCAATCACGACTCTTACGGGTGTTTTTTTTTTACTTTTAAATCGAAGAGCCGCGCGATGTAACCGTTTTCGGAACTTTGAACTAAATGATCAAAAACGATTTGAAGTTCTATAATATATTTCGTTGAAAATCCAAGCTGTTTCAGGTATACAGTTTTAGAAAAAAATGTCTTCTAATGGCAAAAAGTATTTTAGATATATATTAAAAATATTATACGTTAGTTCGTCCGTTTTGAAACAGTCCACAGTTTTGACCTTTACAGACATGAATTCCGATTTGGAGAGCCGTAAATTATAAATTATAATTTCGTTTTATAAATATTTGTATTGATGTGTCGTTGTGATTTGTTTTATATTAATATGATTAGTCACGCATGGATAATACATATCGTACTTAGATAATACATAAAAATGTAATTCAATATGCGGATTTGATTACCCGTGTTGTCATAAAGTTCATATAAGCCAAATCTATCGACAATTGTTTCATTATGTCGTACACCTGTGAAGAATTGGTTGTTTATGTATATCAGACGTATGAATATTTTGAATAGATAGTTTAGATAATATCATGCTCAAATAGCATTGTCAACGAGACAAGATACTTTGCTAATAATCCATTTACACGCCAGACGATCATTATGAACAGTGATAACATTGTACCGTCCTATAACCATTGAATTTATAATTTAAACTAATTATTATGCTTTGCCATTTTAATCTGTACAATTATTTGCTACATGGATATAAAATGTACTTATTAATAATAATCCAAGTTTCTGAACCTAATAAACCATCTCAGATTATCAAAAACTGAAACCAATTCGAATTTTTCTCGTATATTGTATGAACTATGAATAACTTATTTTGAAACGTTCTTATGATAGTTAATACAAAAAGTTATAACCATCATAATAACTAATTTATTTTCTGTAACCAATGGCACCAAATATGGCATATATGTTAAGCATACAAAAAATATTCGATTTTCGTTTGCAAAAACAAAATTCGTGTATAAACCGATAATTAGTTGTTGAATTCCTGTATTAAAAAAAGCCTACAACCCGTCTTAGAGACCTAAGAATACAACATTTGGTGTCATTTAATCAAAAATTGTGAATTTACATTAAGGAACTTCAGATAGGTCTTTAATTTTATATAATAAATTCTCAACTACAATATTTTTCACAAAAATCAGACGTCACAAACAAGACGCATGTTAAGTATTGACCTTTCTAGTTTTCAACTCTACTACGAACGTATGAAATCGAACACTGCAGCAGTTGCAAAAATTCGAAAACGGCTAATCGATGTTTTAAAAAAAAAAAACAAATATCGATAACATTCAAATTTTTCAATTTAATAAATTAAATTTGATAACCAAGTATCATAAAAAATTCTATAATGTTCAAAAAAAATTACTTCACGGATGTATTGTAAAAACTGATACCAAAACTCACAATTGTCTAATCTATTCTCCTGTAAATTATAATTTTCTAGAAAATCGTGATCACTGGCATGGCGGAAATCGGGGGGGGGGGCTTTCGGGGACTTAGCTTTCCCCTGAAATTGTACTAAATTTTCGCCTATTGTCACTGGCTTAAACAATCATGGTCTGATCGGTACGAAGAAGTTTTAAGAGGACGTTACAACAGCATGTGTTGTCTCCGTCTTACATACAACATATCACATTTGTGTTCAGTAAAATCTATTTTTTGTCATTAATTTTAATATTCTAGTCAATTAATTGATCTATTATTCAATTTAAGGGTAAGAATAATTATTAACTAGGAAATTTCAGTTTAAAGTCTACGATAATATTTATGATAATAACTCGGGTATAATATATTATTTTACCTTTAAGTTTAATAATATACCATTAATTCTCTATATTATATAATACTGAAATTAAATTGAATTTTTTTGAGCGCAAATTTGCCATGCCTACCGTAACTACGTATGTAAGATAAAACATGCGGGTGTAGCCGTACAATTATATTCAAATCAGCAGGAGTAATGACGTATATTGTATATTGTAGTAGGTAGTGTAGACGTGTAGTCTGTTCGTCATTGAATGCGGGCCTATTTTCGTTATAAGTTTATGAGTTTATGACATTATTATCAGAAATATACCTCAAACGCGCTTATAGTAAAACGCATGCTATGTATAGATTTTTAAAATATAATTAGTTATATTATAATATATTATATAAGCAAATTTGAGTTTATTAACCTAGTAAAATTACCAAGTACAGGCTATAACAGTGAAAAAAAGCACTTTAATTAAAATATACGGATACATAAAAAACTAAAAAAAAAAAAAGAGTAAACTAATCATAAACTGTGCGCACTAAAATCAAAAACGTTAAAATATAGTAAATATGTTATTATCTAAAATACATATTATATATTATATAAGGAGTAAGGTGGACCAACTTCCTATTCAGAGTACGACTATATGCGTCCATTGACACGCCTGCACGACGGATTTATAATTTCCGTGACAAAAAAAATCTCGTCAGTATACCATACAAAAATCGTAAACACAATAATATATATAAAACATAATAAAATATAATTCACATAATGTCCCGTGACTAAGCAGGTGAAATCTGTACCGCACATTTTCAACGAAAAACCTACCGGACCATAAAGAAATTCACAACGGAGCTCGCTATAGTTATATGTAGGTATTATATACACTATACGACTATATACTAAAAGAACGCACGTCACAATATGTAAGACCAGACGTATATAGAACGATATACGACGTATTATATCTTGCACATGAGGCATACATTGTGACACACAATGGTCACCACCAAAGGAAGTTTCTCCAAATAATATGCCAAATTTGATTTTCTACGGCTCTATAAGTCCCTTTTAGGCCGACGTCTTGAACACACGACAATAGCTTTTTCGTTTCCCCCACACAGAATGGGTGTCTAAATTATGTTTAGGGTATAGTAAAACAACCGGGAGGTAGTGAGGTACGATAAAAATCAAACCAAACCCTTAACTGCAGATGTTTTTTGGTATGCGGGACTGCAGATGTACGGTTTGTTTTCTACGACATAATTTTATATGGTAATAATATAATACATATTTTATAAATATTAAAAATGAGGTAATCGTGCATTTAACAGGTTATACACCAAGTTCCTATATTTGTTCGTCTGCGATTTAAAAAAAAACAAAGGTATGCCTGCAAGTGATACATTTAAGCGTCTACACTTATTATTTCAAAAATGATTAACTTTTTTGAAGATATAATTTTATTTCATTTCAAAACAACACTTCTGAAATTGTTTTTAATGTTGTCGTTTTTTAAGTTTTTTACTTTTTTTTTAACGAATCCGTATATTTTTTATTTCATATTCCTAAGTAGAATATAATTCAGAGTATTTGAATTTATAAAAATTAATTTTTTGGACAAGTATTTAAAATCTAGTTTAGCGGAGTAGTGAACAACATTTTGCGGACGGGATATCACTCTTCTCCGCTCATTCTAACATTATATGCTTATAACTTATAACTAATGAACTACTTGTCCAAAACTCGATCTTTATAGATTGAAATATTCTGAGTCGGAATAAGAAATTAAAAATGTATAGTGTCATTTAAAAAGGTAAAAAAAAAAAAATAAAGAAATTATGAGGTTAAAAAAATGGTAACACATACATTTTTTTTATGAAATGTCATCATTTTTTTTAAAAAAGTTGAAACTTTTTGAAATAATGAGTGTAGACACTTAAATGTATCACTCTGTTAGTATATATAATATGTTTTTGTATAAATTAAGACGTGCTTTATAACACTAAGCTTTTACAAAACATTTCTGATTACTATTTAGATTTGTTTAGGTATAAAAAATTATATGACAACTTATGTTTTTAATTTGATAATAGGAATCAAAGTGTTTTAGTAAAATGTTGACAAATAACCAACAAATATTGAAAAAAAAAATTAAATTAAAAAAATATTTTTTTATTAAAAACAATTTAAATCTTATAGCCTAAACGTCAGTAGATAAGCGTGCGGAACACAAATCCCACGAAATACTCTTTTTAGTATAACTTAACCGCTTGTTTATATAAATAAAAAAAACGTATTATTATAATACTCGATATACCCAACTCATACATCATCAACATTAATTGTAGAAATTGTATTCTGCTTCCGAATGAGAAATTAAAATAAATGGATTATTTTGGTGAAAATTCAGTGTTCAAAACTTAAAACTATAAGAACTGTTGTTTTTTAAAATCCCACAGTTTAGTGTAGCAATTGTCTGCATTCATTAGACCACCTTAAAACATAATATAAATACACATGACACACGTGTAGTGTATTACGATTCGATGGTGTTCAGTGGGGAAGTAGGGGAGGCGGAGGGGGGGAGAACTACGCGATTCGGCTGTTTTTTTTTTTTTGTATACCGGCAGCTGCTGCAATCGTCTGAACGTCATGAGAACCACTGAAAATCTACGGAAAGAATGGGGGTTTTTTCGTCCACGCTCGCCGGGTACAGCGCGTTAATAATCCGCCGTGATATTTTGTTTCCGTTGGAACTTGCAGCACTGCGCCCCACTGGCACGAAACGCACACGCCAATGGTTATACAATATTAAATGCACTGCGGCTGGCGAAGTTACTGTAGGATGTACACGACTCGCCGCAGCAGGCCCGACAATAACACGACACCGCCGCGCGCCATTGATCGAGGCCGAACCGAGTCCGAGTTTTATGAATGAAATGTGCACGGTTTTTTTTTTTTTTTTTATTCACGAACCGTGCGCGCCACACTCGGATATTATATAAATATAATATATGATATACTCGAGACGCTCGTGTTATATGTATTATGATAGACGAAAATGGACTATGAACTTCTGCGTACGTAAGCGATTTTTAAATTAAGAAAAAAACGGGTTAATTATTGAACGGTTTTTTAGTAAAAAAAAAAAAAAGTCACTCTCAGAAAACTAATTAAAACCTCTCTTACACACGTGTTAAACTTAACATTACACACAGACCTAAAATTAAAAACTGTAGGTACACAAAAAAATCAAATATTTTAATTAAAGATTCGATGATTGTCATATTGTTATTCTAATCCATTAACTCAAAACTTATCCTGTTTATAAATTTCCGAATGTGGCTTTTTTCATACTTTCTCGAGTTTTTTTCATATTATGCTTTTTTTATTCTCTTATAACTTATGCATATTCTTTTAATTTGATATATTCGATTGTAAGTGTTTTACTTATGAAACAAATATATTATTGTCTTTATCTGCGAACGGAATTTACAAGAAAGTTACTAGTATTTATATTTTGAACATATTTTATAGGTTATAAATTTATATTATATATAATTTTAAAATACAAAATGTAAATACTTTTGCATCAATACGTAATGAAATACGTGTTTATAAACTATGTTACTATGTGCAAAATTAAATGAACTAGTTTATCACAATAATCATTTGACTTTTTAACCTTTAATATAATAAATCACGAAAATAATATCTACTAAGAAACAAATTATTTCAATATATTAATGATAGGTTCACCGTGTGTAATGATAATAATTTATTATAATTTTACTAAAAATAATAACAAGTAAAATTGTAGCAATGCACGAAACATTTCTTTACTGTATCTAATACAAAAAACTACGCCTATATAGTATTATAGTACGTAAATCAAACAGATAACATGCTTTATTTTATTACATTACAAACAATTGCGAAGTTTTAAACTTGTAATAAAAATATATACCTAAACTAACGCTCATTTTAATAAATCATGCATTTACGACCTTGAGCAAAGAAAAATACTATTTAAATAAACTCTAATGGAATTTTTATAATTTGACTATTGCATATAAGAATCTACAACTGAAATGTGTAATTTTTAATGATTTATGTAAAACAATTAAAATATACAAATCTATAACATGTGAATTATAATTATTAAAAATATATCGTCCTGTCATATGCAAACAACAATATAAGTACCTTTATACATTTTTAAAACTTATTTTCGACAAATAAAAAATTCTAATAATTACTAAATATTATTAAATGTTAAAATTCTTCAGTAATAAAATATTAATTCAACAATACTTATTAACTGAATCATTGGTTCATTCTACAATAATAAATAACATTTTATTTGTAATTGCAATAAATTGTTTTAAATTTACTAAAATGGAAATATTAACCCAATTGTTATTAGTTTAACATTTCATTAACAAATATAACGAATATAATAAACGATCAGATGTAATACAAATTATTATCATCATCGATTACAATAATTGTACCAACTATCAATATCGGTGCATAATAGATGAATCCACCTGGACGGGGAAAAAAAATTAATATACTATTAAACTTCCAGTCTCAGTATATATATAAATTGAGTTCATGGTTGGGAAACGAAAAATATACTTATAATTGAATCGGCACTTGAGAAAAGTAAATAATAAAATATATCAACTGTCTGTGTAGGTATGAATACAGAGACGACTTCGTGATAATATTCTTATCATTTGTATGCTTTTCGTTGGATTATGATTGTGTACCTATGTAAAAATGATTAGTACTCATATAATTAATTAAATAAATTATATAAAAACCAAAGAAAAAGAAATTATAGAAAATATGAAGTTGTTAAAATGCGGTAATTGAATTTTCAAAATTAATATTAAAAAAATTGTTTTAACCATGCCTATAGAATTTTTTGTTGCATACTAAATCTATACTATTATACTAAGCTTGTACAAATGGTAACGAAGATGTTTTTATTTTAATGTTTAACGGGACTAGGTTAATTTTAATTTCATACGCTTAAAATAATTTATAAAATACTAAATTATGCTTTTACGTATCTTTTATTAACAATCCCACAAACTACAATGTACAAACGTTCACTAAATATTACGTTTTTGTCCATAAATCGTAATGGTTTTCCTTGTCCATAATAACAGCTTCAGCATCAATCCTTTCTTTTAACTCTTCCAATAATATTTTCATTGTGTTTTCCAATTTTATTGTCATATTTATGTTTGTATTTACGTATTACAATAAAAGAAAACCTTAAGAATTTAAATGCAGCAAACCATAAAACAAATAAAGGTTTAGATATTTCAAGAACACTCACCATTATTATACGCACGATACAACTATACGTCTACACGGCATTCTGTTCATGACCTTGACGTACAGGACCCTTCCCCTAAATTAAAGCTTTCCAGGGTTACCATTTATCAAAAACAAAAACCAAGTAAAATTTAATTATTCTTCAAACACATATCGTGTCTAATTTAATATTTCAATTAGCGATATATATATATAATTACATTAAATATTATATTTGATGAAGCATACCTAAATAATAAAGTATATTGTAGTTGTATTTGCTATTTTCGTTTTGAATAAAAATATTTTCTTAATTCAATTTGTAGAACTGCATATCAAAATTCAAAAGTACCTACATCCAGAACGTTTTAGAAAGGACATTTTTTTTAAGTAAATCCTAAAAGTTGGCTTCAATTACTACAAACGCCTACCCATCAAAATGTGTTACTTTTTTTAAATAAGCAAAGTACCTATTATAAATTCAATAGTTAAATAGTAAGATAACTTTTTCCGTAGTATGTAAAAAAATATATCAACGTTTCGTGTTTAAATTTGTTTTGGGAAACATTTTAGAAACGGTTTATACAACAATATAAAATAAAATCGACTATTGTGCGCCAAGTCGTTTCGAAGAAATGAATTCTATTCATTTTGAGGTACGATTCGATAGCAGGTAAACGGAAAAATATCACATTTTCTGACGGGAAACCACTCGAAACGATTAAACCATGACCGACCCATAACCTAAATTCGACTTGTTAACCGAGATGTTTCGTGATGGGATACGCCACTTAAGCACGAGTCATAACAGGTAACAGGAATGCATCTGTTTTTTAGCAGGAGAAATAATATTCACTATTTACTGTGGAATTTACGATTTCGACACCGGTCAAACCAAGACAAATAGAGGTATATACGATTAAAAATGTCCCATAACGTATTGCGTTCGAATAAATCGAAATTGATTGAGTATTAAATCGAGCCCTATATAGTAGTTATAATCGTAAAAACCGAGAACTATCACGATTCAGCGCGCTTTGTTTACCATTTCGAATTGCACGCCACGAGCACAACACATGGAGGTATAACACACTACGGTATTATATTAGATGGCGTAAAATTCTCGAAATCAACAACGCATTAATACGAATTCAATCGGAAATTGTACCACGCGGGGTGCGGACACTGCTGTGAATAGCAGAGACGGAGATATCAGCGAATTAGTGATGTCAAAAATCCGGATTTTTGGATATCCGGATTATCCGGACATCCGAATCCAAAATTTAATAACCGAATAATCCGAATAATTCAAATTTTCACATATCTAATTATTATAAAGGAATGTTTTAAAAATATGTTGACGGTTGATGCGGTTGGTAGTAGTTAATAATATTATATTTAACAAATATTTAAGTTTTTATAACTAAGCGACAAGTTTAAAACATCCGGATTATTCGGATTTTGTCCGTTTATTATTTGGATTCGGATATCCGGATTATCCGAATAGTATATCGGAATCCGGATATTAGTAACACCACTACAGCAAATACACTGTCGGGCGGGAAAGACCGACGAAAAAAAAAAAAACCAAAAGACTTCGCTCGGCGTAAACGACAATAACTCGGAGACATTATAGTTAGTTCGTTGCGTGTCATCGGTCGGTTATTACTCGTACGTATGGTCACGTACGACGATTATCGATCAAAATGTGTCCACAACGCCGTGGACCGTGGTGCACCATCACCACCGGCGGCGCGAACGGAATGCGACAGAGGAGGGTCACGGTCGGCCGTATCGTGGAGCGGCGGCGAGTGAACGGACCCCGGAGGAGCGCGCGTGGATCGCCGGTACCCCTACATCCACGAAAACCGTTTGGAGCGCCGCGCACACGCGTACACGACGATATTGCTGCCGCGCGCGTTAATCCACCCCCCCGAAGAGTTCACCGTCAAATGCGGTTTCTTTATTCCCCGAGACTGGTCTCCGGAGAAACCGGTTTTCCCGTCTCGCGGGAGCGCACGGCTATGTTGTTCGTGCGATGCATGCCCCCCCCCCCCGTATGATACACCCGCACGACGTCGTACGGCAAAGAAAAACGCGTTTTGATTTTTGTCGTACGCCAACTTCG
>JACXSJ010000544.1:134958-229501 GCA_014851325.1 Pentalonia nigronervosa | reverse complement strand
AATATTTATATCGCGACGGGTAAAACACCGACTATTGATGTTGTTATTGGCACTGCAGACTGCCGCCACAGCCATTTCACCGCTCCGTAGACCGCTGGACGCGCGCCGGCCGAGTGATTTTTAGCGTTCCGTCCCCGCCGCCCGCCACCCACCCCCCCAAAAAAAAAACACTCAAAAAAAAACCGCGTACGCCGTGACGTATCCGTTCGCGCGATAAAGAAACCTTGGTTTTTAATGTTATAATTTTTTTTTTTCTTTGCGTTCTTATCATCAAAACAAATTCTTATCACGGACAAACGACCGCGACTCGAGCTTGTCGAGTGCGAAGCTGTGAACGACCGGTAAAACGGAAATGCTCGATAGAAGACTACGCGAGATTGGCCGTTACAAAAGCAATACCGTATGTATTGCACGCCTCACATTATCATGGCGCTGTAGCGCCAACAACTACGGCTATTCGATCATACTGCGGGCGCGTAGCACACTGCATACGCGTCATGACCAAAAAAAAAAAAAAAAACTACAATCGTAAGCGAGCAATACAAAATGTTATATATACTGACGTAGTGTGATAGCCGTTCTGGTAGACAAAATTTTTCGGGTTGTTGTGGTTCTTGTTGTTGCTGTTGTTGTTGTTGTTGTTGTTGTAGTGCAACACTCCGTTTTTGTTCCTGTACGGTTCCTTTTCGAACCGGAGCACTTCCACTTTGCCGGAATACATGGCGTGACGACGCACTGTCGAACTCGTGTGGAGAAAAATAAACAGAATACCGTCGGCGGCCGACCGGCGTTCCGAAGCGGGCTGGCTAGGCGGCAAATCAAAAAAAAAAACGGGGGCCAAAAAATTCTGAGAAAAGTTTTTTTCAAAAAAACATAAAACGCGTCGACGGCATACGCGTCAGACGGTCGAGCGCGTGAACGACGACGGCTGAGATCGGCGCGGGACTGGTTTAGGTTTTCTTTATCCGCTTGGCTCGGGCCGCCTGCCACCGCCACCGCCACCGACGATCGGTCGTAGGAAGGGGCAAGCCCCTCGTGCATCGCCGTCGTCGACGTTTGCCCGTGGGAGTAAATTGTAGGTATCGGGTAGATATGCCTCCATACGCTGATACGCAATAAAATATTATACACAACGACCTCAACAGTTAACAAGAGGAGCGCCCATCGCTGTGGTGGCACTATTGTGTAGGTATGCCACGATAATATTATGGTTACTGGGTAGTCGGTCACTATGTAGTCTGCCGACCGCCGGTCGCCGGTACCGACATTTTTTCCTGGGTTCGGGTTCTTTTTTCCACGTTGGTCCCGGGTTCGTTAATAAGAACCGAGAACTTTGGAACAGAAAAAAATATACGAGATGTGTATACAGTGTACACGGATATGCGTTGTATTACAACCTCTATTTTTCGTTCACATATTTCACCCTCCTACACAATTTTCATTAAAAAACGCTATCCCTTCTTTATAGTTTATTAACGTGGATTGTGTATCATGCAGAGGACGATTTTTTGACCGTGTTCACCTCCATTTTTCACTTTAATAGTACATTCATTCAAATTCTAAGTATTAGAATTTTTAAGTAGACCTTTGGGCCAAAGACCATATTTTCAAACTCCTGATTTTTTTGTAACACTCTTGGAATGGACACTGTGGTGAAATATACTTCTATTTTTTAAATGTTTTTTTACTGCAGATTATTCAGCGGATGATTTTCTTGAAAATGTTGATGTATCTAAATCAAAATTCTAATAAAAAGTTTCCGAGTTATTAAGATGTTTATACTAAGGGATAATAATCCTATTAGAAATGGTTTTACAAAAATATTAAATGTAATATTTATTATACTTGAACCATTTTTACAAATTATTTATACTGTTATGACTTTGCCCAGTTGATACGGTAAACATCAAATTGAGCTTCCCGTCGATTGGTTTTTCATAGAAGACGGTGAAAAGCTGGTAGGTTGGATTCGTTCAGGAATCAACAGAAGTTCATTGAGTTACTAATTAGTTTTATAAGGCGAGACGGTTGATAACAGAACTATTATATATACTTAAATTAATGAATGTAATATTAAACGTATTATAAATTCGACGTGTAACACTCCACTGACGTCGCATCGTTAAACATATTTTCGCGGCGGCGGTCGACATATATTACGTAAACAAAAACTAATAATTAAAAACAGGAAATCCCGATAAAAAAGATCGAGGAAAAAAAGAACAATTTTTAATTTTCCGTATACACAAACATTGTCTATAAAATATATTATACATATTACTCTATAATAGAGTAAAATATATTTTTATTGCTGGATTTCCTATGTATAACTATATATAACCAATGAAACAAAGTTGGTTCAAGATGATATAGGTGTATTATAAGCAAAAAAAAAAAACACACTATTTATGAAATAAAGCAAATAAGACTATTAACTTTATGCAAAGATACAAAAATGGTAAAAAAGATAGTATTATTAATTTCTTAACTGTCGTATCACACACAATACGATATCATTAATTTTGAAGTTATGGTCAAGATAAATGTATTATTTAATTTATTTAATTATAATATATCTTTTTTTAATATAATAAAATATTATTTTTAATATTTAAAATTGTTCTTTTTTTCTGTGTACTTTTTTTCTTGTTCTTTTCTTTTTTGGTCTTTTTTACCGATTATCAAAACAGGGGTTCATAACAATATTAATAAATCAATAGTAATTACTAAAATTTTCAAATAATCTAAGCCTCCATATCTACTTAACCAATTACCACAAACATATTATCCTTAGTACACAAATTTATATAACTCAAAAATTACTCGTTTAAATTTTGATTTAGATACACCAAAATTCTTAAAAAAAATATCTGTTGAATAATTTAAAGTGAAAAAGGAGAGTTATTATTTAAAAACAGAAGTTTGTATTGTCACGGGATCATCCTTATAAATGAGAAAAATATCAAAATATCCAAATTTAAAAAAAAAAGGTCGGCATGTGGGTTAAGCATAATAGGACATAAAAAAATTTTTGACATAACGAACATTTATTACTGATGATTATAGAAAAAAAATTTAAAAATATCGAAAATATGCTATGCCTACAATTAGTTCAAAGATTGTCAAAATATTTTTAATATTTTATGTCTAATATAAAACAATAATTTCATTATTTGATGAAAATTTCAAGTGTCTACGGTTCTTCGTTTTTGAATTAAACAAAATAAAAAAATAGTTTCCTGCAGAGAAATTGATAGTTTACGGAGTATTATGTATTATTTCAAACGCTCATAAAAATTTAGTTTAACTTTCCTGTAAATTTTGTTTATAAGTAAAAGTTAGAAAAATATATTGAGAAACTTGTGTTTTCCCACCAGAAAAGATACTGATGAAAAAGATCGAAGCATCATTTTGACTACTTATCATGTATATAAATAGAAAAAAAAACACATCTTTGTAATATTGATACATTATTCGCTTCGTTCAGAAACTAAAATTTAGAAAAACGTTTTTATAAATAATCACAAATATTTTAAAATGACGTTATATTCAAATAATATAAAATAAAATATAATTTAAATGTCATATAATACAATTATGTAGATTACACTATTTTATAATAAAATTAGCAATAGCATTTAAAAAATTCGGAGTATCTTTATTGCCATCATTATATTCCTCATAGATATGATTTATTTTGTTTTCTAATAGAATTTTTGTAATTAAAGACTAAATTGTTGAATGTTTATAATGAATCTAAATCGATATTAAACCAATTTTATTGATTTTTAACTATTAATGCGTGTGCAGTGTAAATGCGTAAGCGTGCAATGCATCCATGAGCTGAGTAAGCTTTGATAATATTTGATATGTATATTTTTTGTCGACAAAAAGTTTATATAACTCAACAATTATTATTGCTTATAATAATTTTATTATATTTTTATTATTAATATAGGTTTATTAAGGTATATATTTTGATTTGGATATTTTGACTATGTCCGTAGATATTTTAAACTAGATTCATCTTTAAGTGGTACAAAAAATCTCAAGAGTTCGAAAATATGGTCTTCAAATTTATAAATTCCAAAATTTAGAATTTAAATGTATGCATAAATTAAGCATAAAAATAGGGGGAGCATACTTAAAAAAAATACCTTACATATTTAGATGTTACACAAATTTGTTGTTGAACAAAGCTAAATCAAAAATGTCTAGATAAAGTAATACAAATCATTGAAAATGCATTTAGAGATCCTTATAATATATATAAAATAACAAGCCATTTTTGTGTTCCAATTTTCTGATGACACTATTGAACATTTTCACAATTTTTTTTCACAAAGTTCTTTCAAATACATTCCTGAGTGACACCACGTCGCCCGATTTTATTGTCTAAAAAGGGAGGGGTATTGTATTTAAAGATTACATTTTTTTAGCGTACCATTTAAATAATTTAACGATTTTTTTTTTCACAAAGTTGTTCCAAATTTTCTTCCGAGTGATCTATTATTTCCAATGTTATTGATACTTTCATTTCACAAACGAAGCCAGGTTATTTAACTAGTAATATTATATAGCAATAGTATCAAGGAGGATTGATAAATCCATCTTTAATATCAATTAAATATTTATTTAGATAATAAATAAAAGATAACCACAATTATCTAGATAAAAAAAAGATCATTTTTCACAATTTATAAATTGTATACAACGAGTGTATCAAATACAATTATCTACCAGTGTGTATCGCACGTAATAATTTAAATGATTACAGATATAAATTTTAAAATAATCGAATAAATAAGCAATAGCTAAAAAATCTACTATCTTCTTGACATAAAAATAAAATTAAAAATCTTGTCATCACAAAAAAAAATAAAATAAAAATATAAATATTTGTATCAACATGATGTATAACACTGCCTAAGTGCCTATAAGATTTATAATTAGTTTTAAGAAACTTAATAATTTTTTATTAATTATTCATGTAAGAAAATTTAAAAGTCAAAAATTGCATATTTTTCGGCCTCGAGTAGATATTCGATAATAGATATTTCTTACAAAAATAAGTATTGTTACCCGCATTAAAACAATTATTTTATTGCTTTGAAACATTAAAAATTATAGACTGTCTCTATTGAGTTATAAAAAATAATATAATTGTATATAACAATTTTATATTAAAATTTATAATATCTAACTACCTAAAAATTAAATACTGTAAAAAAATATTGAGTGGTACAAATCTCGCAGAAGGCAACGGTTAGCATGATAGTTGTATTTGTATATTTTTAAATAGTTCGTCTTTGCCTTTGGTTTATCGTTTTGTATCAATATTGAATAAAATACACGTTCAAATTTACTCATGGTCAAACGTAGAACAATCATATAGTTTTTCTGGACACTATAGTGTTTTAATATGCATCGGCATGAATAGTATGATTAATATAATATTGTCTTTATTCGTTTGAACAAAGGAGTTCATTTATGGTGAAAACCTTTTTATTTTTTTTTATATATTATTTAGTAACCAAATAATATATAAAGATAAACCAACATGGGGGGGAGGGCTCGATATAATATTATACCTATATAGTTATTAACCATGTATAATAGGTGTATACCTCGAAGACTTAAACAGTCCAATACGATTTATCAAATAAATACCTATGTTTAAATGTTTACAATAACCATTAAACAAATATGTATGTATACAAAGAACACTTTAATAAATGATTAAATAATCTGAAGTGGACTATTAATGGAATATTGACGTCTAAGTAGTATTTTATTTCATAAAATTCCGTTCATAATCATCAGATCATAATGATCGCGACACTCCGAATTCCACAAGTTCTGTCATATACATTATACTACTTGTTATTTCTGATAAGTAGTATGTTTTGGTAGGTTCTAAGCACCCCGCAAATTCAGGAAATCCAGTTACCCCGTCCAACCAATGATTACGTATATGTCGGAACGTGTGCATCCCCCTTCCATCCATGCATACAGCGTAAGTGCCCAGTCCTACTACCTCCCTCCCTCGATCATCCATGCTGCAAGTACCCCTCTCCACTTACCCTATCCAACTTACGATTCCGAGCTATGTTATCAAATAAGTGCCCGGCCCTGTCCTCCCATCAACACCTATCACGAACACACCTAACCCCCTCTCATCAATAGACATAATATTACATATACACATATCTATTTACAAGAAGTTGGACGAATCTCGTGGTCCCTTGGTAAAAGTGGGCGCAATGGTAATAATAAGGGATACCAATCTACCTCCTCTACAATGGCACCTAGGCCACATAATCGACGTATTTCCGGACAAAGATGGTATGGCTTGCAATGGTCAATACAGCGAGTGGGCCAAATAAGAGAGCTGTAAGATTGTTATATCCATTGTCAATTCAAGACAATGACGATACAGGGTCAAATGATAATAAATGAAAAATGTATATATGAAAATTAAGTTCAACTTAATATCTATTTGTTTGATTTTGTAAAAATACTATGTTAGCAAAGGCAATTATTCTATATTTTTTAAGTGTTCATATGAATGAAATTATTTAGTATGAATTATTTATATTATTTTCAGTATCTTTTTTGATTGTAGGCTAATTTTTTATATTATATTTCAATAAGTTTAAGTTATTTTTGTTTTATTTGGTAACCGTGACTTAAATAATTTATTATATTTTATCTGTACTTCAAGGTGACCCCTATGTCTAATGTACAAGTAATAAATATTATTAATTAACACCCAAAAACAATTATTGTAAAATAGTGTGTTATTTCAATATTCTTTTATTAATAATAAAATCATTAATTATTAACACTCCACTAGTATTTTTTGTTTTTATTTAAATTATAAACTACAAGGTTTTACAACAAAAGAGTAAGCAACGCTTCATTGCTTATTTGCACGCCGTGCCACAAATCACTGATTCTCATTATTAATACATTATACATAAAAACCTTCGTCCAGTGAGTAGTGAATAATAGTAGAATATAGTTTACATACTTGCATATATCCATGCATACATACATACATACATACGTACACATATCATTATTTCAAACTCCTAAACACACAAAGTTTACATATATTATATATAATCACATACCCATACGGTCTACATAGTGCATGCATATGTATACTTACAAATTACTTGCATATTCATACATATAACATCATATGCATCTAAACTTATTGCATAGATTATCTACTATCTACTAACACATCAACTTCATATCACTTCGTTAAAACCAGAGCTGTAACTAAGGTGAGGCGAGCAAGGCTCAGGTTTGCCTTAGGCGCCTAATGCTTAAAAAAATAATTTTAAGTATAGAGAATACCGACTTGCTGCTACAGTGATTGTAGTACTACCAATGACATTGCAGACGCGCGGGCCACTCGTCGCATGGACGTTCGCGACCACTCACGGTATGCAGGGGTGAATGAAAACAATGAAAATAGGTGATAACAATGTCACGTACGTACGTGATCGGGGGGGGGATAGATGAGAGGGGAAGGGGGAGCATGGATGATAGGAGAAGAGGTGGTATGGTCGGGCACGTGCTTGATGTTCGGGAGGGGTGCCTGGATCGCCTGGATTTACGAGGGGCACAGAACCTATCGAAACATGCTACTCTGATACGTATACCTTACAATGTACGATGTACCTATAAAATGATATCATGATATAAAAATTATATTATACTCTTATTTATTAATAAATATTAAAATTTCAATAATTGTATAATCAGTTATTGAGTTTGTTTTAATGATAACAAACTAATCCAGGTAAAATATGTTAACTGCCGTACATAAAGGCTGCGGGGAGTGCATGTTTATTGTTGTCAGTGTCGGATTAAAACATTCAAGTGCTTTAGGGTTAGGTTACTTAATCTAACCTTAAAGCATTAAATAATTTTGGTGCCCCTTTATGAATGATTTTATTTAATAAAATAAACAATTATAACACCATTTTTAAGTTAACACATATAAATTATTCTTACTAGAATTTAAAAAAAATGCAGCGTAAAAGTCATCGCATGATTTTTTATAAACGTTTTAAGTTTAAATGTATTTATCAAATTGAACATTCAAACGAAGGATAACGTACTAATATCATATAATAGCATATTATTAAAAATATAACATCATTGTTAATAGTTAGGTATTAAATAATACAAAATTCTAAAATGTTCTTTATAAATAGAGGCTGACATATCGTTTCCGTTCAGAACGTTTTTTTGTATGCAATTATTTATAATTTAATTCAAATTTAATACATCTATCACAGTGATCTGTTTATTCGATGTCGAAATTCTCTTAAAATCTATATTATACAGCAGAGCGACTTTCCCGGTTATATTTTTAATACATTAATCACTGAATTTACAATTTTAAAATAATCATAACTTGCTTCAAATTTTAAATATCGAAAAAAGCATATATAATTTTCCGGGTAGATTCTACCCTATAGATAATATGCTTATAGTTTATCTTTTAATTTCAACGATTGTAAACTGTGCAAGGTACAAGTAAACATAAAATCATATACGTAAACTGCACTCAATTAAAATTAAAAAAATTAATAGCTATAGGTCTTTATATTTTTGTAAAATCAAATAAGCAAAATTATAAAATAGTCTCTATAATTTTTACTTGGTTCTTTACAACTATTTATTCACTATCAATAGTCATATTACAATAGTAGTTTAAAAACGTATTAGTACTTTTTATAAAAGAAAAAGTACACAATTTATTGTAGAGACTTCAATCAACAAATATATATTTTTTTCTAACGTTCATTGAAACGACCTCAAGCTCTTTGTTAATGCTTTTTACAAGTGGATAGTAGGGAGATCGTGTGATCTATTTATCTGTATGTGTGTGTGGGTGTGTGTGTATATCACTATATGCATGATACTACCTCCCTTTTCCAGGAGGAGATATATATGTGCAGTCTTCACTCCCAGTGGAGTGAGACCTAGTTGGAAACCGGGTAACACAATCGGACGACAGCACGGGAAAAAGGTGATTGCGTAGAATCACGCAAATTTTTCAACTACGTGACCACTGCGCCACCCGGCCCCAATCAACAAAATTTGTTGATAAAAAAAAAAAAAAAAAAAAAATTAAAAAATTAAAATTAATTTTGTTTTCATTAAGTTTAAATTTGTATATTTCATATTATAAAATATGGTAATAACAAACGAGACACAATTAACATTATACCTATTAACATAGCAAAACAGATAATAACTCGGGCGCAGTTTACGTATGCCCTAATTAGAAACAGGTCATTTAATTTTAATATTAAAGCTAACAAGACAAAATTGAAAATTGGATCTGCTAAACGTAAATTTGTTATTAAACTCTCGTAGTTTGCATAAGATGCGAGAAAACACGTGATTTTCGGTGTTTTCTTAAGCGAAACTAAACACTAAATATAAGTATTCGAAATGTTTTGAAATATAATATATAAACATACGAGATGATGAACTTAGATGTTTGACTATGTAGTCTACATATATAAATAACTAATAACTATCAGTGACGTAACCAGAATTTTAGTATTGTGAGTCAGTCCAGCTCACGAGAGGCCTCAGCTGTGTTGAAAACCAACTATATAGATTCAAAACCAATTGCTTCGCTTGAGATATTTGGATGACACATAACTAACTACCTACAAAACAAATGTAAATTTTACACATTTTTAACTAATTACATTTTAATCAATTGTTAGTCAAATTGACAAATAACTCACATTATTTAAAGTTTAGATTTTAAACAATCTTAATGGTCAGTTTTATTTAAATCTGTAAATGCTACTTATTTATTAGCATCATTAAAAAAAATTAACATTTCTGTCTCGTTTTTATGCAAGCGTTTTTTCATTATTTTATTTATTAAATACTGAATAGAAGGTACGTAGTTCTACAACCTGATGCAAAAGTAAAAAAATAATAATGTTATTGATTTTACACCTTTTTTTGTCACTTGATATTGTTAAATTGGTATGTGTTGTTTAGTTATCACCGAGCGAAGTCTTAAGTAGTTTATGTACACAAAAACGTTTGTCTGCAGTTGCGCTGTACATACTATTTAGCATCAATAGGTTTAAGCATATTATATTTATCTAACCTAAAGACCAATTAATTATTTACTTAAAAATAATATAATTATACTAAGTATATTTATATATGATAATAAAAGATATATTTAAAAAGTAATCACCTCTATAGTTCAATGCAGGTATATAAAATTAGATTATCAGCCCACAGAAATCAAATGAAAATTTATCCATAAAATAGTATACATAGTATAGCGGTATTAGTGTTTGTGTTAATTATATCTTTCATAAAAGAAACAAAAATACACCATGTCGCCTATAAGTATTATAAAGATTTAAGTGATGCTTATAAATAATAAATTTTAAAATTATTATTATTGTACATGTGTATATTTGTTTAAATAAAATTGTATTTATGTCAGAATAGGGGTCACATAATAATGAGAAAAAAACTGTGGGTCAGTTGGATCCTCTTCCTCTCACCAGATTCTGTCACTGCCCTCTGGTAACTATAAACATTTACAAATTAATGATAATCGTAAGTTTTATATAATTTATCATAAAATAATACAATTTAATTTGTCTTTAATTCGTAAAGATCTAACTAATAAATTGATTAGTTATGTAGAATATTACAATATATCATATCTATATGTATATTTATTATGTTTATGCGAATTCCAATAATTATAAAAAGACGAATAAGTTTAAAATGAAACAAAAATCAATGTTTTAAGGAATTATAACTAGGCAATTTATATTTTTTGTACTAGAGAGTAGAGACGTCGATATGGTAGTATATGCAGGGTGTGGCACGGTGCTTATTTTCATTATTTAATACTCGGAAAACTCGGAAGGTATTTTCTAATCACTACTTAAGAAATTCAATATTTAAAAACTATGTATATCATTAAGTTATAATAAAGTACATAAAAAATATTTTTTTTATTTTTTAGTTATTTTATTTATTTTAAATTATAATGAATGATTATATTATTTAATAACCATAAGTATCTTATAAAATAACATAATTTAAGTATTTATTTAGTGTTTATCTTAATAGTTAATAAATTATAATCAAAATTGGTTAACCTTAACAACTACGTGTTTGAAACTTATCTAATTCTATGAATGCCGTAATATTGTTAAATATACTACATTCCAAACTAAGTATTGTTAGAAATTTGTTATTACTCTTACTACTATATTATTATAATCTGTGTAAGTATGACTGTATGCAAATAGTGTTTTATATGATATGTTACAGGCAAAATAGAAAACTAGGTATTTTAAAAATTTTCCAGGCAATGTACAGTTAGTATAGAATGCTTAATATAGAAATTCTTACTTATGATCGGGTATTTTATACAATTCCATAGATCTAGTAAACAATGTAAAATATGAAAATTATATTTAAACATAACAAAAAACTAAAGAATAAAAGGTTGTACATCCATTTTTTAAGAGGTATATTGATATTTAATTAAACATTTTAAAAAAGGATGATTTTATATTTTACTATTGTTTATTGTAACACGGATAACTTCTATGACATTTTGCAAAACTGTATTAAGTTTTCTAGCAGATTTGTACATTATTCAAAATGTAAGAAACTTTTAATTAATTATTATGCACAAAATATTTAATTGTAGTACATTCAGTTATCGACATAAACGCATGGTAGTCACTAGTTAGAATTCAAGGTAGGTAGTATTCATAGTACTACTTGATATTGATTTTATACTATTTGATATTGATAGTGAATAGAAAAAAGGTCGGAAAGTGGATATCATTCTGCTTAACTTACAGTAAGTGTCTTGTGGGTCACTGTAATAACTGTGTTAAATTTAAATTCAATGATATAAAATCGTTGTATACGAAAAATGATTCTGAGCGATGTCTATAAATAGTTCAAAATGAGTCAAAATATATTAAAAATATCATGGCGTATAGAAAATTCTAAAATAAACATTCGATGAAATTTTCATGTATCTACGGTTATTATTTATTATGTTACACCAAAAACCAAAATCGATTTTGTCAAAAATTGGTTTTATGTAAAAATTCCCGTTTTTCCTTAATTTTTTTATTGTTTTTCTCTTTCTCTTTACTTAACCTTCTAAAAGACCAACTAGATTCACTTTCCAACCAGAAGAGATACTGATGAAGAAAATCAAAGTATTTTTACTACTCCGAAAACCTTTGATAACGGACACAAAAAAATACACACACACAAAATTGTAAAATCAATACATTCTTCGCTCTCTCGGGATCTAAAATGACGACTACTATCGCTTATCGTTATATATTGTTTTAAACAAATAATTCACTAAAATAATAAATTATTAACAAATTGTAGTTGAATAGATTTTAAACTTTTGTACAACTCAATCATAAAATTTATTTTCTTGAATATTTTTTAAAAGTTCACATTTTTCTTGTTAAATTAGACTTTTTTGTTGAAGTACCTCCGATAGGAGGCCTCTTCCTTCTGTCTTTTCTGTCTTTTTTACTTTATTTACCATCATTTAAGCTTATTGTTCAATAATTGTAACAGATGGCACAATATAAAATTTTGTTAAAAAAAAATTCAGATTTTCTAAAAATTGCATGGGCGTTCTATTAAAATGTTCAGACCGCATAGAAAATGTTTAAATAATTATTCATATTCCTTAAAGATACCTGGGCATTGTAT
Source organism: Pentalonia nigronervosa (assembly GCA_014851325.1). Classification (NCBI taxonomy): domain Eukaryota; kingdom Metazoa; phylum Arthropoda; class Insecta; order Hemiptera; family Aphididae; genus Pentalonia; species Pentalonia nigronervosa. Next base: position 216,712 of record JACXSJ010000544.1, on the reverse strand, counting down.
AGAATGCTAGGACATTGCCTCTAATATATACATATTTATTTTTCTATGCCATAAATCATAGGTATAAATCCATAATAAGAGGTAAATATAATTATCTGAACAATAAATAAGTAAGCTATAAAGTACATAGTACCTAACTATTCTGCAGTATAAAATATACAGAGATTGAATAATGTTTTATTACCATCATAATTAATATACGAATATAAAACAATATAATATTATTATGTTTCAATCAAAGGACTATTTTGTTAATAAAGTCATTGACTAATTAATACAAATAAATAATAATGGTGAATTTTAATGTGCAAAATTTAGGGGTAACAAACATTATATCTTACCTTTATGCTAGAAAAATCTATATTTTCATATAAGAATTCAAATATCACAAAGCATTCAAAATAAATAAACAATATACGTTATAAATTTTCTAGCTCTCATTTTCGCTTCACATAAAACTAAATACAATAGGAACTTTTGACTAGTTTTTTAAGCACTTTTTTTTATTAAATATTACAAACAAAAATAAAATGTATTATTATAAATGCATCCTTCCTTTGTACAAGTACAAAAACCATCAGTCAATTTATACTGTCTATAATTAACAAATTTAAAATACCAAATATTAGCATCTATAAATTTAAAAACTGCAACCGACCAATTCTAAAATATTAAAATGTTTGTTTTTGACTTTAATACCAAATGTTGAAGGAAATTTATCAATAGGTAGCTAAATAGGGGAAATATTGACATTTTGGTAGACATGTCTTTTACAAAAAAAAAGAGTAAAAATATTTAACTTATAGCAAATATATACAAGAGTCAACTAAAAGTGAGGTAAGTCATCCTAAAATCATTTGAGGTTAATGGTTATAGTATAAAAAAATTAATTCTCAAGGAGTTATTCCCCTTAGAATGTATGTCCCATTTAAGCCATTTCAGTAATTTATTCAAGTAAAATTGATCACTATAGTTAATAATATATTATATACCTAGTTCATAGACGCATGGCATATTTAAAAAAATCAAAAATATATAAACCTATGTAAATTGTTAATATAATAATAAATAATTTGAACTTTTGAAATATTTAAATTAAAATCGAATTAAATGTATTTAATTTTAATTACTTCCATAGATCGTAATACGTGCCTATAATACAATTCATCAGTTTAAATAGTTAAAGTATCACGAAAACTTAAAAAAAAAAAGAAAACCTAAGTATTCTCGTTATTAAATATTATCTAATGTCAATAATTATATATTTATATGCCACAGTTAAATATTTTGAATAAGATAAACGGCATTATATTATTTGTTAAAACAATATACAATAAAATGTATCGGTTTTGTGGTTTTAAAAAAATAAAACCTTAAATCATTAAAAATGCGTTTTCCATCGAAGAATTCCTTTTCAGGAAGAGAAAATTTTCATTTACTTTTGTGGTTTATCGATTGAATGAATTGAAAACTCACCGTAAATAATGTAATAATTCAATTTATTTTATTGAATAATAATATAATTTATATAACCAATAAAATAAACGGTTTTCATTTTCTGTCACAAGAATTAACAGTATAACTGTAATCTGATTTCAGAAAACCATCAATCAATCGTTTCTAATTTTTAATAGTAACAATCATCTATTTTATATGTACCTACCTATATAATATGAATATAAAAATATAATAATTATATTAATTAAGTATTCAGATAACTTATGTTATTTATAATTTTGAACGTATAGATTTATTATTATTTATTACTAGTAGCTAAACTTAATATGTTAAATTTTTTCAATAGGTTAAAGAAATCCTAGGTAGTGATTTACAATTATATTCATCGATTTATTAAATTTCTATATTATAAATAAACATGATGTATACTACATTTGTTTATACATAGATGTATATTATACTATTCATCTTAAAATTATATATTTATATAAAACTGTTATAAAAAAAGAATATAGTATAGCAGATAAAACTTTAAAAATATACATAAAATCTATCTGATTCACTAATTTTTGTTAAATATTTATCGTTTGGTAGGTGGGATATAGTATCTATTTTATTTCGAGTGGACTTAGTTATTAGTTATTGAATATTGCCCGATTGCCGCTACCTATATATGGCTATATTATGCACTAATATTTACTATTATATGGGATATGATCTATGGACTAAGCATTTTTAACGCTCTAAAATATCGTGTTTTGTGTACCTACCTCAAAATGGCAGTATTCGAATTGTACGCCAAAAAAAAGTCCAAATTGCATACTATCTCTTACAAGGGTCTGTTTGAATTGCATGCCACCTCTTATAAGCGTCTGTCCGAATTGTATACTGTGTAAATGTTTATTTATCATGTACTTTTGAAAACAGCTCAAATTTTTTGTTGAAATTTCTATTTTTTCAAAAAACTCAAACGTATATAAGAAACGATCTATGATATTATGTTATTACAACTAATTAGTTTTTAGATTGAAATATTTTTATAACTGCAGAGTAAAAATTTTACCTAATTGTATATTGTAGTGTATTGTGGTTGTTTTACAAGCATGCATATCGATCATTCGAGTGCTTCAAGCTCAAATTTATTAGCATTTTTATATCAATCTGAAAAAAATCAAGTTAAGAAAGGTTTATGCTACGACCTTAAATAATACTTAATAGTAATAATAATATAATTTAGATTTTAGATCAAATGGAGATATTTTGAAAATCATCTGCATGTTTTTCTGGAAAAAAAATGTGTTTTATTATATTACCCAGTACGTTTTGAAACGTTTTAGAACTTGTCCACAATAACTGTGGTGTTGAACCATACATTTAAAATATATTCAGTGAAAAACACAAAAAAACTATTTGTAATTGATGATTTTAAATTTTATTGTCAGAAGTTATTATGCAATGATATGAAAGGTGGGCTTATTTTTGTAAAGTTCGTGTTAGGCTTACATAAAATCAAACGGTGAACATAAAATTATATTCCACAAGATAATATCATAATCACAACAAATACGACAAACACAAATTAATAGACAGCAGGTATGTAATAATTTAAAACGTAAAGCTGTAGATTATCGTTTTGAAAAACCTACTAAAATACTGCATCGTGAACTATTAAAGGGAAATATTAGTGCATGGACGACAGATGACACGACGCGTTCAAACGTACATTAAGTCCGATCAAACATTTGTCTCAAACTGCCAAATATTTTGATTGATTTATATATAGCTTTAGATAATTTAAACATCCAAACTAATCGAGACGAAGTATTTTTTTTTTTTTTTTTTTGATATTATTATTTTATTAAAAAAACGTAACAAATAGTATTTAAAAAGTAGTTGAAATTATGATTAAATAAACTTTATGTATTTTTTATGAATAAATAAAACTAATTAATAAATATTTTTCAACGATTTTAAGTGATTTAATTTCGTTTTTTAAAATATTAGAAAAGTCCAAAATAAAAAATTAAGTTAAATTATAGTTGAACAATTATTTAAAGTAAAATTATACACGGCATGCAATTCGGATGCACTGCATAAAATTATACTATTCGTTTTCGTTTTTTTTATAATAAAATAAAACGAACAAAAACATCATATTATCTATATTGCAAATTTGACATCATTAAACTGTTCTTGACACTTTGTCACGCACAGCACACTTAATGTTGTACATAGCCAATTTTATTCTTTTGAGTATTCCGTCACCACGATTATTATTCTGTTGACTGTAAAATGTAAATTGTAATATTTTCTGTTGCCTGTGTAGGCTGCAGTAATATTTGCTTTAGTAAAAATCATGCATAACAGTATAGGTATTATATTGTAAATGACCGATTGTATAGTCACATACGCGGTCATAGATATCATCATATTATTATAATTGTTATTCTTACGATCGCGATAATTACAATAGACCGATGAAGAATGCGGGCTCGAGCTTGGTTCTCGCTGTCTCGCGGACAGACAAATGCTAATATTACTCAGACTATATCCGTTTCCACCAAAAGTTAAAACGGGTACCCTAGCCTTTTCCACTAACATCGTTTCTATCAAATGAAATGTCGACCACGATTCCAATAAAACAATTTGATTTCTATTAAAAGCTATTATACACTATAGAGTAAGTTTATTTAAAATACTATAAAAAATTGAAAAACGATATATTGCATAATATTAATAATAATTTATCTTAATTTATTAATAATTTTTTTTTTTTGGCAACATTAATAGAATTCTGTGCCGGTACCAAAGTCGAATTCAGCCCTCAAATTCGTTTACAGATCATTTCAAGGATTGCTTGTACAAAAAAAAAAAAAAATACAGTTTATCAATTGCATTGCTTACATTGACTTTTTATCGAGACACACCCTTCCCCCAAAAAAAAAAAAAAAATTATAAAATTGTCGTCGCTACATAGTTGTGCATATGCCGCGCGGCCGGCAGCACGCCGCCTTGTCGGCGGCGCGCGTAGTCGCTTGTTTTTGTCGGGACACCGGCAACCGCGGCGACCGAATTGACCGAATTTGCCTTTACACAATGTTATCACACGGGCGAACAACTACGCCGACAGAGACGTCTCGTCGTGTCTGCGTACTTCTGTGCGTGGATAATAATAATAATAATAATAATAATGAATATGCTCGTGTGCAGTCTTGTACGACATCAAACACGAACGCACGCGGAAACTCGCGAGTGGGTTGGTGCGGCGCACACGCTAACCGGTTTTTACGACGTGCCGCGGCACACGGGTACCGCATCCAAAGACAATGAAGCGCACGCACTCACACTTGTGCACTTGTACGCCGCCGCCGCCGCCGCCCGCGCACACAAATTTGTGAACGCAGGGTCAATCGCATTCTTCACCTCCCCGCAAACGATTTCCTCGTACTTTTCTCTCTTCTCGTCACATATCGGTGTTCTTTTGTTAACGCGCGTCTCCCACACACACCGGCGCGGCGGCGTTCAAGGTCGATGTAGGTAAATATATATATATATATATATATATCATAATATTATATTATACATTTTATTTAATTGTATTTGTATAGTAATATTATTATTATTACTCACTATTCCGCTGCCACTACCGTTGAGTAGCTGATACGTATCGCGTGCACGTAAATTTTCGGAAGTTTCTATTTTTTATTTTCGTCTTTTTGTTTATTATAATCGCACGTTTTAGATCAATATTATGCACGCCGTGATACACAGAGCATGCTCTACGCCTCCATTTTTTTCTTTACTAATTGATTTACTCAAATTCTGATCATTGGTGTTTTTGGGTACCATACTTAAAGAGTGTCTTGTGATGAAACCAACTGCTTTTTTTTTATTGTAAATTGTTAAGTTGGTAGCTATATTAATTGTTAAAAATATATTGCTATATACATATCTACATTTAAATTCCACCGAGTAGATTTTGAGTTTTTTAAATTTGTTTATTTGTGTATATTAAGGATAAGTCCATGAACCAGTGACGTGAGTAAATAATGTTAGCTGGGAATACTATTTTATCAAATATAAGCTCTGGGGGATCAATCCCCTCATCCCCTTTAATTATGCTCTTGGACCATGATTATAGATTTAGAAGATATGATAATTCAAAAAATGATTGCTACCTAATGTACTATTTAAATACTATATATTTACAAGTAATTTTTATGATAGTAAATTTGAATAAATTCATTATTATAGAAAAAAATGGGGATAAACACGCTTGGTGAATCACCCTGTATATATATAATTGATAGTTGGACAAAAAATTCTAGTAAAAAATTCTCGGAAAAAATCCCCAGTATCATTATGCTAGGAATTGACTAAATATAAATAATTTATTTTACAAATTATATATTAGAAATAAAATAAATATTGTATATTATGTTAAAAATTATCTCATAAGTACCCTATATTATATATATATATCTATCGTATACCATGATATCCAAGCTTATAATAATAGTAGTATATAAATTACAATGTAAATAATATATATGATGGTAGTAAAATTTTATATATGTGATTAAATTACCTATAACCTAATTAAATAGAAATTAAAATGTAATGTGATTATATTATTACCTAGTCATTACATCGCTTTCTGATATTATGAACAATCGCTTTTAAGAAGTCTTCAACATTTATTTCATAATTTTGGATTCTCATACATAATTCTTCCAATTTTCTTTCTTAACTTAGGTCAATCCTAGTCTTTTACTTTTGTTGAATGGCTCACCTACATCATTTAAAGTTAACTTTGCTAGAACATCAACTACTGCTATTTTTTTAATTTTTCGAATTAACATCCATATTGTAGGATTATTTATTTTATTTCTAATATATAATTTGTAAAATAAATTATTTATATTTAGTCGATTGTCAGTATAATGCTACTGGGATTTTTTTCCGTAATTCACATAATTATGTAATTTAGCTTTAATGACGCTTTTCCGAATATTGTGTTCGGTAGTAGATTTATTTTTTTAAGTATATTCGGGGGTCACATTTTGTGCATACAGAAATATAATACCAAGTACCTTAGTAACTAGATTGGTATTCGGAAAAAAAAAGCCCCGTACCAATTAAATACATAATACTTTTTTATTGTAGTGTATATTTTATAATTTTAAATTTTTAAACAATATATCTATAACCATATATATATATAATATATAATATTCATTTAATAATTTTCATATTATAATAATATTTAATAAAATAATACACCAAACATTTTAATCTATATAGGTATAAATATACATTTGAAATATAAGAAATTAAAATAATAAATTATAGTAATAAAAGTAATTGACATTTGACTTTATCTTAAAAAATGATAAAGGTGTTATATTTTATTGTAGACTCTATCTGGAAACTGTTTTTGGTATCTTAGTATCTACATTTTGTTATTACAAATGTGGTTTTTCTGTTTATATAGTTATTGTTATGATTATTTTTAATTAAAAATATATATGTGTATGTTAGGCATGATATTCTCTTCAGTACGCATTTTTCGTTCAACTGGTTATTATCATGTAACGTTTTGATTATTTTTAATTAATAAATGTGCGAACATATTTATAAACATATTTATGTCATTCGACTCATAGAAAATTACAAAAATTTGGTTTGGAAATACATATACAAAGAAAATAGTGACTTTAGAAAGTATTATGGTATGATCGATGGCTTAGCTTTTCTGTCTCTGGATAAAGTGTTAGATGGAATGACGTGCTATGAAGAAAATATACTACTTCATGCAGAAGACCTGTTTTATTTTGTTTTTTACTATGTAAATGGTACATACGTATAGGCGAATAGGAACTGGTTCTTGCGTTTGTGTAAAATACTTCCCATATTTCCATCATCTACGTGGATTATATATGAATCAACATTAAAAGATTGTCATCACACTAACAATATCTCAAAAGGTTGGAATAACCGCTTTTCAAAGTTCTGTGGTTAAGCATCCTACAATTTGGAATTTAATTTAAAAAAATGAAAATGGAAATCGCTGCAGACCAAGCAAAATTGGCGTTAAGTAATGTAGGAGATTATGGAAGTATAAAACTTCATACAAATTAATTAACCGAAAACCGCTTCTTAAAACATTTATGTATGCAAATTAAAAATAATTTTTTTTTTTAATAATTAAAAAGCAAACATTTTAAACATTTTTTAAATTATATACAAACAACAAGTCGACAAATAACAATTATTTTAAATTTTTTTTCTTTAACCTTTTTTTTTAATTATGTACAATTGACAAATGACAGTTATTGACAATGTAAAATGCAGATTGCAGCTATACTTGTATATTTTATAATAAGAGTAATATATATTAAGGAATGTTATTGAACTATTTATTATAACAATTGTTAACATTAACTAATTAATGTTAGGTGTGTTAGTTTATTAAATATTATTATGACATAAAACTATAAAAGTTTATACAAATTATTAAAAAAGAATAAAAAGAAAAAAAGAATTTTTAAAAAAAAATATTATATTTAATTGGTACAGGGCTTTTTTTTCCTAGATTCGCAAGATTTTGTAGGATATTTTTTGATTTTTTGATGACATTTTAACGTTTTGTTTAGAATTACTTATTATATTTAAATAGTATTTCATATTATAAATTATAATATAATAATATCATTTATAATATATAATAATGTGCATCAGCAAGTTTTTTCTTTATTTTTTTTTAAATCATACTGGAATTTAATTATATAGCAAAGTGCTAAAATCCTGTTTTAATTATAACAAAAATAACATTATATAGTCATTAATATTTTATACAGAAATAGCTTTAGTTTATTAGTATGCATACAGGTAGTATAAATTGGTAATGTATTATCTAAAAATGTATAGGTTATAAAGATTTAAATGGCTAATGGTTTACCGTCTAATAAACAATTTAATATTGGTAGGCATACCTATAAATTATAATATTTACTGTAAAAAGGGGGGGGGGGGTCTCGTATGAAAAACAAGTTTGAATCACCACAAGACACTCCTTAAGTAGAACAAAAAAATTCAAGAATTTAAAAATGTGAGTATGGTTTGAATATATTTAAAAATTCCAAAATTCAGAATTTGAATACATTTATAGGCGATAAGCATGCTTGATTCATCCTGTACCCACCTATAATCAAATAAATAATTTTTCTAAACATAAAATTTAAGAATTTAAATAATTTTAGAGATGTGCAACAACAGCGTAATTACTAATTAGTGCTATTGGATATGAAGAAATGTCATTATCAACATGTCGGGGCTGTAAGAATGATTTATTATCGTTAATGGAAAAGGGGGGGGAGGAGTTAGAAAATTAAAAAAAAATGTCATCATAAATATAATATTGTGTTACATTTAAACTTTAACAAGACAATTTAACAATTAATAGATATTAAAATAACAAATAATTTATAACATTTTATAATAATATATACTAGTTGCACTATTACCGAAGATCAAAGAAACCGAGTGGGCGGACAGTAATAAGTAACTTTTTTTCTTATGTGGACCAATTGCATTGTCACAAGTAGAAATAAACGAATATGTGGTTATAATTTGAACATTATAAATAGTGGATTCCAAATATGGTCAAAAACTGTGGATTTGAATATGTGTCATTTAGGTATAGGTAATCTGACTAATAATATTATGTGTACTAGTCGATTATTTATAAAACCGATTTATCATTTCTGCTTTGCTTCAGTTAAAATATTCTCAATTATTTTTTGTAAAATTCAGTTGAATATTTTTTTAGTATACAATTTTTTTTTAATTTTTATAATTGTTCCAATAAAGTTTTACAGAAAAGAAAATTAGAAAAGTGCCCTGAAAATTTGAAAATTCGGGAAAATCGAAACTGTTTTTTCCATAAGATTTTGTGTGAACTCTGTTTATTTATAAGGTTGCCATTGATTACAAATTATATTATTATCATAATAAAAAAAAAATGGCAAATAAATTTCTAAAAAATAAAATATCTTTGGCATGGGAAACACCGGGATGAAATTGGTTAAAAATAATATTTATCATTGTAGTTTTTTTCATTCCCTCATATTATTTTTGAATGTCACACTAACTGAACTATGTTCGGACTCCTTATCTGTCAATAAACGTTAATCACTTTCGGGCCTGTCCTACAGTTCCGCTAAACGAATCTATGATTCCCATTTCCTCTCGTTACTCCATTCAAGTCCTTATAGATTTAATTATATTTTAGAGGCTTAACCAGACAGTGCATTCAAAAAATAAAAGTAAAAACTCATCATGAATCTTAACATGTTAAGGCCTCTCATAGTCTCATTCACTCAAATATGTCGTTAAATATTAAACTTCTTCTCTATAACATTCAATTAAGATTTAATTGAACATCACAACCACACGTATTGTCTCCGTCTTATAAACGTATACCATACTAAATATTTGTTCAGCCGAACCAATAATATGCTGTATTGTTAGCTTTAATATCAGAGTAAATACTATGGTTAAAATTAAAGGTAAAAACATTGTCTGTGTAATGTGTTCGTTCGTTGGTTTTTTTACGATATTTAAATCTTAAAACGAGTTATGAGTATGTAAAATATTACAATTTAAAAATGAATGTTAAACCCAACCTACAATAGTTGATCAATTTCTTCTAGCTATCTTAATGTAATTAATAGCTCAAAATTGGTTGTGCTGAACGCAAATTGTTTATGTTTTACTTACGTTTGTACAAAATGGAGACATCAGACAAAACATGCAGGTTTGACGCCATCTTGAAACTTAACGAAATTGTCATAAAGCAACTAGGAGATCTGCAGCAGAATACATTCAAACTATGTAACTATACAATCACTCCAATCTAAATGCCTGGGAATAGTCACAAATGTATCACAGCGTTTCAAGTTTCCAACTTTAAACTAAATACGATTGTCGAAACCACAATATTTTCATACAATAGACTTCACAACCAATTCCATTATATACCATGATAAGTACTTGTTATTATTAAAACTCTTTCGGAAAATTCCATAAGGATAAGACCAGTCGAATAAATATAATATAATATAAAAATATAATAATATAATATCATCTTCATTGATAAAACCTCTTTAAGTTAGATGTCTCAATCAATTGTGGAACTTTCTATTTGTGTATCTAAAAATTTGGTACTTAGACGCTTGGTACATATTTTAATATTGTAAAATATGTTAAAATAAACTCATTGTTGTACCATATCTTATACACAATTTGTAGTTATTCAATAATAAAAAAAAAATACAGATAACGATGACTGCAAAACATCTGGAAAAATGTTGATAGACCTATGTGTAATAATAATTCTCTACATTTTACATTTATGAGTAAATATAACAACAAAATTATATGACTTTAGTTATTACAATGTTATTTCAAAATTTAATGTTATAAATTATATTATTATGGTTATTATTTATTGGTTATGAACATAATATGTAGTTTTTATATTATACTAATATACAATTATATTTTATATCAGTTATGAAATCGATTTCGAAGCAATTTTATTTAAACTTCACATTTAATTCCGTACATTGTGCAATAGCAATGATTTTGAAAAATGTGTAGGAGGTAGTTAGGTATTTATATAGTTTATAACATAATTAGTATTTATTGTTGTTAATATTTGTGCATATTTATTGAATTGTTGAATTTATTTATTTGAACATTTATTCATAATACAAATAATAATAATATTAAATCTAATGATGGCAAAAATTGTTCAAAAAAAAAAAAACGCAATATGAAAACTGAATATGAAATCAATGTTATTTTTTTGTTTAACATTGTAACATGTTTGACCTTGAATTGTCGAGGTTGTTCATGTCCTTATAATTACTGTAGCAACTATATATAGTAGAAACCTGTAATAACACAGTAGCAAAAATTACCATTTAGATATATTAAATTACAAACTGTGTTATGTAGGTAGTGCCTCCTATACCTATCTAAGTACCTAACTATAATTAAGACTTTGAAAGTATTGGCGTATTTTATTAGCAAACATTCTTTTTCCTTTCATTAGAATAGGTATCTCAATCTATATATATACTTTATATTATCAAACGTAAAAGTGTATAATATTATATTACTATATGCGTGTGGGGTGTACAAATATAAGTGCCTACTATTATAATATTACCTTTATAAATTAATAAAATATGTAATCCGAAAGACACATTATTTGTATTATATTACAATTAAATAATTAATAAATATTGTAAATGACTAAAGTAACATCATAGTTTAAAGTTTTCTCATATATAGGCATTTAATATTTATAATTTGTTTCTGTCTATGAAATATAAATAGGTAATTCTATCAAAAGTTCGTACAGTGTGTCTAGTAAAAAGTAAACTTAAAATAATTTAAATATCTAATTTAAAATTCGAAATTTCGTTGAAATATTTTGATATGTGTTTATGTACTATGTATAAGTAACGTTAGTATTAGTAAAATCAAATTAAAAAAAAAATATGTTTATGGTTGAAGTTTTCTCAACTCTATAGTCATTATACATAAAATAAAGTTTTAATTTAATAGTTTTTAACTTTCATTAGTAGGGCACATTATTAACCGAATCTAACATATTAACAAGATATTTAAAGATCACTTAAATTAAGTAGTGATCTAGTCATCTTACTATCAAATATCATAGGATACCCCTTTATTTAACGAAATTTGATCATCTTACTTTAAAAACTAAAATAATTATTCGATATTAACCTTCAAAATATTTGAAAAAGTATTTTGCTTCTGATATAGATTGATATAATGGATAGGGTAGACAGACGTCCCATTTTATACTGAAATGTTCCGTATTGTATAAGTCTATCCCGGTGTCCCGACAAAAGCTTCAGGACACTTAACTAAAATATGTCCCATTTTCATACTTGCATGTAAAGAATATTACAACCACAATATTAGACGTCAAAGATCTACCAGTGGTTTGGCATATTAATATTATTACCTAATAGGTTTGAAAGTACTAAAAAGATCTTTTTTATTTTTCACCCCGAGTGAAAAAAATTGCTTGAAGAATTTCTTAGGTTAAGTTAGAATACGAGATAAATAAATGTTTTATTTTAGTAAATAAAAAAAAATTAATCCCGTATTTTAATATTTTATATGTGGCCACCCTAATAATAATAGAGGGGGGAAATAAAGGGGTACAATACTAGAATTGTGTATGAATATCCTTAAACAAATTAATAATTACTAAAACATAATACAATAATATCTAAGATCTAAGTATGTAAGACATATAAGGATTAACTAAAGTGGAAAAGTTAAAAATGAACTATAAAGTCTTTTATTACTGAACTCATTATTTTATTCCTTCTCAATAACTTGAATACAATAAAAAAATTGTTTAGTTTCTATGTGAACTATGAAATATAACAAAAAAATCACTAACACACGTTAGTAAATTTACCAAGTCAACAATGTTAATTTATTACAGCTATTTTCACAATTGAAACTTAGTCATTGATGTATATTATTATATTATGTATAAATATTTATTTAATATTTAAAATTAAAAAAAATATATGCTAAAATTATGAAAATTACGATGTATTGTAAATATTTTATATTGTGTAAGAAAATATAACTGAAAAAAATTAGTTTTATAATTGATTATATTGTAAAGTAGTATATATAGTATATATAAGTAGAAACTATATATAAATATTTTATTTATAGAGGTACGTCTATAAGCTTTAGAAAAAACTAACTAAGGTTTCAATGTTTTATTAATTCTAGTAATCTAGTTAGATACTATTTTATTAAATTTAAGAAGTATCTAATAAGTATAGTAACTAGTAAGTAGATATAATATATATCTATATGTCCAAAAACTAATTTTAGATTTAGAAACTAATAGTTTGTTAATTTGCCTACGTAATTGAAATTCGACCAGTTGGAAAAATTGACTAATTTTACCCAGTCGAGTAAAATGATATTAATGACAACGCACATAGAAGTATTATTTTACTTGTTCAGCATTTTCTATTGGTCAGCCGACTACTGGTTTTCGAATACACTTCTGTGTAATATAGTAATACTTTAATATAGACGCATGTAAAATAATAATTATTATTGTAATGCCAAATGCGCATTATAAACAGCCCACTGCACAGTTACACAGGTTTATATTTTATAAACTTGTCGATGTTTAAAATATTATGTTAGTAGTGGTTAGTCTATGATTTCCATATTGTGTAAATGTAGGTTTACCCAGTTAATCTGTTTAGCGAGAACAATAAAATAACGTGCATTATTTATTTATTTTAAAATTTTACGAAATACTTAATCAGTCTTTTTTATTATAATACATTTTTTCCGATATATCGACTTTTTTATTACCTAATTTAATACACTAATTACATTTTTGAATACCAATTACCAGATACAAATAGATACATTAAGTGAATTTTAACTTTAACACAAATAATAAATATTAACAATAACTTCCATCGACTTCCTATCAAAATGCAATCTTACAAACAAACTCTAGCTTAAACAAATCATAATGTAAACTCGATTATCTATTTATTGTAAATATTAACTAATTTTTGTATATTTAACGTTGGCTAATAACCTTAGTAGTTGAAGCTGATAAATCTTTAAGTAAAAAAATAAATAAATAAGTATTAGTTATTTGTAGGCATGTAAAAGTAAAAACAAACCGTGCAGAGACACGCAATTAAGTTGTTCAACGAAAAGACGTCATCGCCAGATTAATCATTGTGCGATGTGCCACTTTTCAGAATGCATGGGAATGTTTCACTAAATATAAAATAGTGTATAATAAAACAAAAATGTATAATCTGCTTTCTATTAAATGCTTTTTGGTTAGTACAAATTGTAATGAAAAGTAAGAAGTAAAAAATACATTTTAGAAGCTACAGACATAATTTAATTAATTACGGCAATTTAAAAACATATTTTTTTTGCTAATTTAAAATTATGAGTACAGAGTGTAATTTAGCTGAAGTGTATTTTTAATAAATCACAATAATTAATTTAGGTAGTATAATAGTATTTAGTAGGGGACTCCAACTTACGGTCTTTCAACATTTTCGAAAAGCTAAGTGGTATTTGAAACATATGTTAATTTTTAACTTATTAATTTTTCACTAAATTGGAATGAATAAAATAAAAGGCGTTTAATTACTTAAATTTATAATACCTAGTTAAAATCCCTCTCTAAAAATGTTAGCCCACGAAGCAGAAGCGTATTTCAGATTCTGCCCGCCCCAAAAAATGGTGGAGTCCCCTAGTATATGATATATTACATATATATTGGAAAACTCATCTATGTATAATAGAGAAGCTAAAAATAAAACAAAATGCCATTCTTACCTTAATAGGAGCGATATCACTTCATTATCTGCTGCTGTTTTACCAAATGAGAAAATTATATGCTCCGATCGACGGCGATCGTTTGAAGGTATATATGTTTAGATACTGCAAGTCTGCCACTAGTTATGGTTTAAATTTTTTTTATGGTGACAACAATAGAATCAAAAACGAACCGTCTTATGATTTAATATTATTTATTATAATATTGTGTAAAACTACAAAAATCTGAATCGTTCTGGACGTGAAAATATAAACCACGTGTGGCATGCAATATAATATATTATATTATGGTTTATAAGACTACGACGACGAAACAAACGCACAAAAACAAAACCGGTGGTGACGGTGCGACCAGAACTGCCACAATGGCCAATGACGATGTAAATGTTTATTATATATTATATATAATATAACAGTATTACAATATACAATCGAGTTGAAACTGACAAAACCAGGAGGTAGATAAAGCTACGGCTTGTAGCAAAACGGTCGATTCGAACTGATGCGTCGGACACGACTATAGGTAAATCGTCGTTGAGTGTTTTCCGCGCGTGAGTGCTTATAATATATTGTGTTATAACTTGGTGGCGGCGTACCGTTTCTCTCTCTCTCTCTCTCTCTCTCTCTCTCTCTCTCTCTTCCTCTCCCTCATCCACTCTCACTCATTTACTCTCATACACACACACACCTCTCATTATAGTCACTACCAGGCGAATATCAATCGCCAAACAACAACGTCGTCGCAAAATTGTGAGACTGTGATACATATGTTTATAATATATTATATATATTAAGAGGCAAAAAGGAGAGGGGTTAGATTAGGTTAAACCAAGTCTGGTTTTCGACCGTTGAGGAAGCGCTACAAAAGAATCACCCTGTATGGCGGTATGTAGGTATAGGTACGTTTTTACCGTCTACGTCACCGTGATATATACTGATAGAGAGACGTGTCATCTTTCCAAGTGCAGTCAACGGGGTCATCGGACCGAAAAAAACCAGTGCACCGCACGTCAAAGGGGCTACCGGAATTCACGTGATACGACGTGATGAGCGTCTTTCTACCGTCGTCCCACGGTAGTCTCGTGTAAGTGTGAACCTTGCTGTGTGCGCTGTTACCTGCAGGGAATTAAGTGATCAACAGAGAGACAGAAGGGATCTGTGTCCTCTCACCCATGAAACCGATAAAAAGTGTATACATCAAAAGGTACGCTGCATAGTGCACTGTGCAGATATGCTAAAATCCGACTTTAAATATTACACACCTAATTAAAACATGTATTTATTTTCAAAATGTATCTATTAATTGTTTCACCAAGAATTTAATAAATATATTTTATTTTTATTCTAGGACATAATAGAACTGATGTTGCTTAGTGAATTGTAGTGGTATTTTGGATTCGTTAATTGCCTGGTCAGCTTCTGTGCTGTGTTTAAAAACAAATTAAAATGTATAACTGTAGTGTATGACTGTAGTAAACTAATTGTTATATAATTTTCTAAAAGAGCTTTATTTTTATTTTTAATATTATACATTGTGTAGTTGTATATGTATATAATATTCTGTAATAATGTATGTACAGTGTATACATATAATATTAGTTACTATTATATGTTTTATTTTATTTTACTTTTAGTTTACTGCATATATTGTGTATACTGGATGTAACGGTCAAAAAATCAAGATAATTACATAGTGCCCCCTATTATTTATTCATTATTTCCTCTTAATGTGGTCTTTAGTTGTTATTACGAATTTACGATACGTCGATACAATATCATAATAATACTCTTCCTCAAACACTTGATATAATTGTAGCACTTATGTAAATACGTATATCACGACTACTCAATTATGGGATATTATTATTGGTGTTAACGTGTTATATAAGTTAACTATGTCTTGTAGATAATTAAAGCTTGGATTTCGATGAACTCTGGCTTATGTATTGTTTCCCAAAGCCAGTTATTTTATAACATATACATTTCATGTATTTTTAATTCAAAATAAAATGTTTTTACTTTGCATTTTTAACAAATTTTAAGATAATTTTTTTTTAGCATTTTAGGGTTTTGGTGATATTTAATTATAAAATTAGGTTTTTAAATTTAATTTTAAGACTTTAACTTAAAAAAGTAATTTTGTAATGTGCTATCAAGGTTTTTTTCCTAATTGAATTTATTTAATCGTAAATTGTTGAACAAATCCGTACGACATAAAATTCAAGATTACGAGTAGTGACGGAAAATTAAATGAAAATAATAATTAATAATAATTCTTTTTCAGATTAAAAGTCCAACATAAAAAGCTTAAAACTGTGGCAGTTCTAGAAAATTTTTTTTTTTAATTTAACGATAAATATTTTTTGGTTTCAAATTTGTTTAAAATAAAAAAAAAATTAAGTGCATTATTATGAATTTTAGGGTATTACATTCCCAGCCCTATAGATAATTCATTATTATTTATTAATATTGTTAACAATTTATGAACATAATATAGAACAAAAGATTTGTGGATAAAAAAATAAATAATCAAATATTCAAGGATATTACATTAAACAAGTAAGTGCTTCTATTCAGTATTTTTTATAGATCCCAGGGTCAGGTTAAGTCTTGGTCCAGATATCACATATATAGCAAACTAATGCTGTGGGGCGAATATATTTTTTGATATTTTTATACAAGATGCTCTTGGGCAATTTTTTGCAGCTGACATCACGCTTCTGGTAATCCGAAACAAAAACCCAGAAAATATAAATCTCAGGAAAATCTGTTTAAGAAAACATTTAAAGCACTCTATATGTAAAGTAATAAAAAATTAAAATAAGTGGGAAAATACAAAATTTATAAATAATTATTGTTTACTGGTATCTACTATTTAAAAAATAGCATATTAAGTATTAAAATATGACTAAAACTAAAATGTACAAAAAAAGGAGAACAAAAAATAATTAACATTATAATCTTTCTTATGGTTTTCTAAAGTTCTAAGTTCAAGAATTAGTCAAACGACTAAATTGTTTAAATATTAGTTAAATTAGTATTAAATATTGATCCATTTTTTAATGTTACATCCACCACTAAGGTGAGTAGACTGACTACCTATGTCCTATTTTATATATTATTTATTTATTTTTATTAATATTATTTTATACATCTATTTTTATTTAATAATAATTTTAGAAAACAACAAATATTACTATAATAATAGAAGTATAAGTAGTTCCTATAGTTTCAATAATTTTAATTTCTGAAAACAGTTAAAATGAGTATTGAAATAGGTATACATTATTATTACACTATAAAAAATATTATAAAATATTAGGGTTGTTATACTCGTACATTTTTTATACATTAATAATTAGTAGTTGTCTCAAGGAATCATTTTCCTATAGATGACGTTTGGCATCTATATTATCAATATATATGAATTTTTATTTTATTTGAACTTGCGCCGAAAACATGGCAATATTTTGCCATTTTGGTGGTGTATATATATTATAAACCTATAGGTCTAAAAATTAGATATAAACATAAAAGCATTGATTATAAATACTAGTATTTATAATTAATGATATATGTAAACTAATATAGTTTTGCATTTATAACTATATCATATGGATCATAAATTCTGTAATGACATTGATTTTATACAATTATTAAATTTCTAATATACAATCAATCATATGTATATATTAAGATGATAAGTAATAACTATAAATTATAATAATCACATAATATAAATTATATGGTTAGCAAATACTACAAATCACCTCAATGGAGTAAGATACACTACAAGAAGAAAGGAAGCCCATATCTGTAGAGAAGAAAAAAAGGAAATATATATAATATGATAGAAGAGGCAGAATCAGATTACAGAGCATCAGAAGGAGATAATTATACAAGGAAAGTAATTAAAATGAGGAAAGGATATACAGGATATAAAAAATGTATAAGAAATAATGATAGAGACTTGATAACAACAAAAATAGAAATAGCAGAAAGATGAGCAGAATATTTTGAACAGCAGCCCAATGAAGAAGACTCTGAAGAAACTTTTAATTGTATACAAGAAAAACCTAATAATTGCAAATGTGAAACATCTACGTTACAAATAATTAAATCATAAATTAAGATATTAAAAAAATATAAGTCGTCTGACGAAGATGGTATTCAAGGCGAAATTCTAAAGTATATAGGTTAAACAATGATTGAGATGGTTTACAAGTTAATTAAAAAAAATATAGAATACTGAAGAAATTCCTGAAGACTGGTATATGGAATTAATATACCCTATACATAAAAAGGATAATAAAAAGGAGTGTAAAAACTATAGAGGTATAGCCTTAGTGAATGTAACTTATAAAATACTATCATATTATATTCTGGATAAAGCCAAACCTTTTGCTGAAAAAATCATAGAGGACTACCAAAGTGCTTTCAGAAGAAATGAATTCACAATATTTCAAATATTCATTATAAGACAATTATTTTAGAAAACTTGGGAATTCGATCAAGTAATATATGTACTCTTTGTAGATTTTAAAAAGGCATATATATATAACTGTATCAATAGGGAAAAGTATTTACAAAATTTTAAAAAATTTCCACCTCCACAGAAACTTATAGAACTAATTAAGGCCAATTAAAAATGACTATGGTACAATTATTTGTAATCTGGTTCTAGAAAAAATAGTTAGAATGATGAATATATCACCAGATGGATGTGAAAAAATTGGATGAAACATCAATAAGTCTCTTAGCGTATGCAGATGATATAGTGCTTCAAGATAACAACATAAATACACTGAAAAGTTTATGCGTAAGACTTATAAGTCTAATTCGCTTCTATAGAAGTGGTAAAAAAGTGGACTTGCAAATTAATAAAAGGAAAACAGAATAATATATGGAAACCAAAAGACGACGGGATGAAAGACAAACAGAAGAGTTTTTAAAAGTAGGGTTCTATAGTTATAAGATAGTATCAGAATTCAAATATCTGGGTACAATGATCACCCATTAAAACAATATGAAATACGAGATACTAAAAAGGATTCAAATAGGCAACAAGTGTTATTACGCCTTCAACAATTTATTTAGTCAACAACACTTTCAAAGAAGCCAAAAACTAATAAAATCTATGGTATTGTATGGAACGCAATGTTGGACTGCAAGGAAAACGGAGGAGTCAAGACTGAGGGTTTATGAAAGAAAAGTATTAAGAAGAATACATGAACCCTGCCGTGACCCTCAAACGGGGGAATGTCGTAAAAGAAATAATGATGAGCTAAGTGACCCGTATAACAGACTGGATATAGTAAATGAGATAAAAAAAAAAAGACTAGAATGGGCAAGTCACGTGTGGAGGAAATCTGAAGAAAAAATAAAGAAAATACAACTTTACAAGAGAATCCAAGAGGGATAAGACCTTTGGGAAGACCCCGAATGCGATGGGAGGATTGTGTCAAGAGAGATAAAGCAGACTTTTACCCAGACGAAGATTGGAATATGTTGGCACACAATTGTGACGAATAGAGACAGTCATTTTTGGATATGTGGTCTAAGAGACCGTATATAAATCATATATGCAACATATCATACATGCAACATAGTTTAAAAGTAAAAATACATTTAACAATAAAAAACAACCTGCCATCAAATTACCTATATCCTTTATATTCAACCCAAAGGACAAAAACCTAAAGGACTAAATACTAATAGTACATTATTTAGTAATTTAATAATACACGCTACACAACTAATAAACAAAAAGAAGCAATATAAAACTCATTTCAAATAGATAAACTGGAGTATTTGATTTTTCGGTTTTATCAATATTTTGTGAAGTACAGTTAGTAGTAAATAATTATACCAATTAGTAAACATAAAAGAAACAGAACTTATTAACTAGATTTTAGATAATATTAATGTCAATAATTATTAATATTAATAATAATAATAATAATAATAATAATATATATTAAAATGAAAAATGTGAAATGCTAAACTTAAACGCGCATCATTGATATCAATGTAGTATAAGTTTGTAACTATACAAATTACAATACAAATTATTATAGAACAATTGAACACCTTGAATTAATAAACAATTGTTTTATCATATTGTCTATATAAGTTCATTGGCTTTAAATTATAACTTATTGTTTTAATGTAGATACAAATTAAGTTTATTCTTCTAAATAGTCTTTATATATCATAAACATCATAACCATTAATCTACTTAAAAATTAATAGTATATTCATATATTACTCGTCTATAGACTATATACGAGTATAGCCGTATAGGTATTACTGCTACCCGATTTACTGTTAAAGAATGAAAATATTGAAATGCTTTATTAAGAATTTAGAACTGGAAGCCTATGTTTGTTATACCCGTATACAAGTAGACCACTGGAAAACCAATTTACGAATATCTGTATTAATGATTGGAAATAATTTTAGATCTGAAATAAATATATTTTTGAGAGCATCTCGTAGTATTTTTTAATTTGTATCCAATATTTAAACTGTATTTATATGTGTACCTATATTTGTCAATGAAATACGTTTTAAAACCATCATAGCAAAGCATGGTATGCTGCGAACTGCGACGATTCTCGGAGCTCAGTGCACCTACTGTCCACAAGCACTAATAATGATAACAAAATAATAAATATTTTGTTATAGACAACTCGCCAACCACACTAACTATTTAGTAATTAGTAATAACTATTAACCAGTAATTACGGTCTACAATGAGTAATTAATATAAATGCAACTACAAAACTATAGTCTGCCGCTCGTAGCTTGCGGCAAGCCCGCCAATATCGTGTACCGGGCACGGAGGTAGCTTTGGGCGACCACGGTTGCGGTATACTACGGTTTTTTCATAACCTCATAGCAACAGCTGCTTACTGCTGCTGCTACTGCTAGTGTTCCACTGCGACTGTTCCAATCAAACAGACGGTTCTACTTGTGAGTTTAGAGTTGTGATATTGTTGTTTTTTTTCTAATCATCAAGTTTTCCTCTACGGGCTCTACGGCTCGGGGCTCCGCAACTCATGCGCATTTGTCATCCGAACTGCCACGGTGGTTTTCAGGTTTCTTATTTTCGATAACTTTTTTTTTGGTCTCGCGTTCCCCCGACGTATAGGCGTCCGGCCGTCTAACCGAAGACGTTCTGCTCTGACGCACGGACATTACTGTCCACCGGTCGGTCGTTTGTCACCTCCGTCCTTTTCTTGTGTGCGTTTGTGTGATTGTGTGTATGTGTGTGTGTGTGCGTGCGCGCGCTTACCGACCGTACTACTATAGTACGTGTGCCCCGTAACGTTTTGCAGCGTTCACGCGAGCGTGTGTGTGTGTGTGTGTGTCTCTTTCTGCGTTTGTGTGCGCGTGTTCCTTTGAGGTGTGCGCCCGCGCGTATGTGTTACTCGTATCGGCAAACGGCTATCGCTTAACAGGGACTCGGCTACTTGAACAACATCAGCACCGGTCACCACCTCGTTCCGGTTCATTCTCGTTTGCGAACGGACTTAAGGACAGTTCCACTACCGCCTTGATACCACTCGACCAGAGCAACCAATCGTCATGTCGTCCAAGATCGAACAGATACTATTCATCGAGCCGCCGCACGAGCTCAAATTCAAAGGTTAGCATCACTCGGCATGAAACACCCATAATCCATGGGCCTGTGTGTGTGTGTGTGTGTATGTGTGTGAACTATTTTGGGAGAGAACGTTTTCCATCACTCTTTCTGTAAACGTCTGAAACCCGTGTAGCTACGTAATTATGTATACCGAGGAACACGTTCCATTGCACGTAGGTATACCAGTGTCGGACAATTTGGATTAGAGTACTCTGTGGACGTTGGTGTCTACCGCACATCACTCGTTTTTTATTTTCAATTATCTGTTTCTCATCTATTGATTACTATTGTTTCCATTTATGTTCTGTTATCGCCTTTATTTAAAGTTTTCAAATCAAATTCTATGTTGTTCATTCAGTCAAAATCAAAATATTTATTGTCAAACGACAAAACTGTTTTTTAATAGTCTTGTATTGTACCTGTGTTTTTTTTATGAACAATAAATATGTAGTTTTATTTCTATATAAGTAGATATTGGTGCCTAGTTTATGTTTAAATTAATATCTTTGATCTTCTTACTAGGTATGATGTATCCCAAGATGTACTGCCTACTTGATAATCATTTATACCTACATAACTTTACTAGTCATAAAAACAAATTCAAAATTAATGCTTTTGATTGTATTTCCATTACCTAATAAATTATTTGAGTTGTGAGATTATGTACTAATCGAAGTACTGATGTCAATTAATGTAAAAAAAGTTATAGATAAGGGAAATTACATCAATATACAATAATAATTCATAAAATAAATAGGTAGGTTATTACGTTTATTTTAGTTTTTCATAACTGACATTTTCATTTGATGTAATTTAATATTTATTTATTATAAATTCAATGAACGACATGTCTTTAAACAAAAAAAGAAAGTATAACAGGTAATAGAATAATTACAAAAAAAAAGATATTAAATAGATTAGGTTTTCAAAAATAATAATAATATATACAATAATAATAATAATAGTAGTAGGTAAAATTGATAAAAAAATTAAAAACATTATAAAAATAAAATTCTAAATGACAGATAGTTCACCTTTATAAATTATTAAGTAAATTTAAAGCATTAGTTTTCAAATAATAACGAGACATATTAAAAAAATCTAGTGAGGTGAAAATAATATTGGTTAGGAAAAGAGCTTTAGGGAGAAATGAATTTATATCAATGTTTGTTTTATAAAATGGAATGTTAAATAAATCTAAATTATAGGTGTGTTTCTAAAGAATATGGAAATTAATTTGGGCTAAGGTTTCAAAACAAATAAAACCATTTAAAACATCAAAAATTGATTTTGTGATTTATTTTAAAGCTAAGATTTTTTTCAAAATATATTTCTAAATCTTTAATAATAGAAAATTATTGATATTATATTGGAAAACGAAAGAATTAATTTTACAGGTGAAGGATATTACTTGACATTTATTGATATTAAGAGGAAGATATTTTATGCTCCAAAGAAAAAAATTATTTAAATTAGCTTGTAAAATATGTTGATCATCGACCGTTCTGATTTTACAAAATATTTTTGCATCATCAGCAAGTAATAGTATGTTAATAGAAAGTTTAAAAACTAGTGGTAGATCATTTATAAATATCAAAAATAATAAAGATCCTATGTGAGACCCTTGTGGGACACCTGATAACACAAGATAATCAGTAGTAATATAAAAAGATATTTTAACAGCTTGAGTTTTATTAATAAGAAAAGAGAACAACAATTTAAGGAAACTTCCCCTTATTCCAGAAGATTTTAATTTATGATATAATAATAAATGATGTACATTATCGAATGCTTTTTCAAAGTCAGTGTAAATAGAATTAATTTGATAATCTTTATCTAATGCGATTAACAAATTATATGTTATTAAATTAGTAAAAATTGAGTTTATTTAAAAACCCATGTTGTGTGGGACTAATAAAATTAGCTAGTAAATTTGATAATTTTTTTGAGATATAGTCTCAAACAAACATCTTTGGAAGAATTAAGAATTTGGTCGATAATTTCTTACATTATTTCTATTGCCTGATTTGTAAATAGGAGTAATAAAAGATTTTTCCAAGTATTAAGAAATATACCAGTGGACAAAGATAAATTGAATATATGATTTAATGATTTAACAAGAACAACAACATTTTTTTAACAAAATTGAAGGTAAACAATCAGGACTTGTACTTGATTTTTCATTAAGTGATGTTAGATACTCAATTATATTACATTCAGATATAGATATAGAATTTATATTAAGATCATAACCAATAGTATTGAATATTTGTTTCAAATTGTAAGGAACATTCTTATTAGAATAAATAGAAGAGAAATGTTTAGAAAATAAATTTATAATATCATTTAAATTATTAGCAAATAAATCATCTAGGAAGACTGGGATAGGAATATTGTATTTGTTTTTTCTTAAAGTTTGAATATATTTCCAAAATAATTTTATATTAATATTAATATTATCTTCAATTTTTAATATATAGTTTGAATAAATTTGTTGAGATAGTTGTTTATATTTTTAAGGCAAATTAGAAAAATGTAAATAATCAGAGTGTAGATTTGAAATTTTATACTTCTTATGTGCAGTTTTTTTTTCTTTAATTAAATTTTTTAAGTCTTAATTATATCATGGCAAAGAATGATTAAATTTATAATTTAACTTTGTTTTTGAGACAAATAAATCACAAGTATAATTTAAGATAGCATTTCCAAAATCTAAATTTATTAGAATAGACAAAATATCAATATTTTCTAAAAAATGATATAATTTCCATTAAGTTACAGGAGTTATAATTGAATAATACAGGACTGTTGAACTCATCTAAAAATACAGATACTACAAGGGAATAGTTAAATTCTAAGAAAGGGTAATAGGAATCAATTAAGGGTATAAGTGAATAATTGATGAATATAGAATCGATATTAATACTTGAGAAAATTAAATCCAAAATAGTATCATGGCTCTTTTGAGATTATTTATTTGGTATAAACTTAGATAGTTAATATATGTATTTACAACGCAGTGAGATGTGATGTTGGTAAATAAAGAATAATCTCAGGAAGAAAATTCATTTAAGTTAAAACCACATATAATTAATATATTTTCAATGGAGAAATTAGTAATGAGGTTTTCAACGATCTCTCGTAGTGTTTTTTATAAAGATCAATATGAGAATTAGGGGGAATATAAATATAAGCGAGATGGAGATTAATATTGTTATGATTTAACAAAAATACCTAATCAATATTGGGTATGGTGATAGAGTCTAATGATTTGCAATCTAAATTATTTTTAAATATAGGTACTACCTAACTTAAATATTGTAATTTAATGGTAATTTTTTACCTAGCTTTTTTAAATTTATTAAATGTATGTAAACCAATTTTTACTAATGATTATAAAGATATTTTTATGCACTTCAGTAATATTATGAAATTGTATGTAGAATTAGTATAGCATACATAATAGTTAAAAGAATAAATCATTGAGATATATAAAGTCTACCTAAAATTGAAATTAAAAAGTATCATAAATATTAGATTAAAAGTTGAAATCTTAAAAAATATTTATATTTATAATAAAAAATAACAAATTAATTGTAGTCATATGATAAGGAATTTTAAGAAATGGACTAAGAATTATTCCTTAGTAAGTATGTTTGCTGCATTATGCTACCGAATACAATATTTATTAATTTGCACTGACTATTATTAACTATTAACTAACATATCAAATAGGTACTAGCAGTATATTTCTATAGATGTATAATTTATAAACAATAAGATCACAGTTAAGAACTTTACATTCCTATTGATATAGTTAATAAATGGTTAATAACTGAAACCAAACAATTTAAAGTGCATCATATTATCTATTTACTAAATATCTAGTTAAAGATTACAATTTGTTTTAATTTATAGTATAATTAATATTAAAGCAAAAATAGTTAGGTGTGTGTAAAGTTTAATATTTCATAAGCAACAATAAATTTTACTATTATTTTATATTTTTATTTTATCATAAATTCTTAATGCATGGCATAAGGTAAAGGTTCTAAATATTAATAAGCCTAAAAAATCCTTTAGATTTTAAAGAAGATATAAAAAATAAATATGGCTGTTTTTGTTTAACATGAATTATAAAATTATTATTAAGATTATTTAAATATGTTGAATGTATAAACTATTAGACGTTTAGACCATAATTTTCACAATAGAATAATTAATTACCAATATTTTAAATTTTGTTTAAAAGTATATGAAATAGGTTTACATTAACAAATTTTAACTAATTCTGAGCTTTATAAATGTCTAATTGATAGTAGTTTTACTAAATATTTTTACTATGAATTGATGCAATTTAAATCGGCATAATGCACTTATATTTACCCTTTTTTTTTTTGTTTTAGGTCCATTTACTGAACCAGTTCAAACAATAATGTCTTTGAAAAATCCAAGTGATAAAAAAATGGCTTTCAAAATAAAAACTACAGCACCTAAGCGTTATTGTGTAAGACCAAATTGCGGTGAACTTGCTCCTAAAGAAAAGACAGAAATTTCAGGTACAAAATAAATGCACATAAATATTTTTATTAATTTGCATTGAGATCTTTAAATTAACAATCCATTTCAGAATTTATTTTCCCTTTTGTTTGATTTATTTTTATTACCAAGCTTATTTACCATTTTATAATATTTTAATGAACCTTAAAAATATTTTTTCCTCAATATGATTGTTCTAACTTGTGTTTTGTTGGTGTGTGTTATGAATTTGTTATCCAGTAATATTGCAACCATTCGACTATGATGCCAACGAAAGAAATAAACACAAGTTTTTGGTACAGACTGTTGTTATCGATCCTGTTGCTGACTATGGTGAAGATGGCAAAACTTTTCAGGTTACTTCTATCTTTCATAACAATTCTTAAATCAAAAATAATAACAAATTATTTTAAATAGATTAAAAATAAAAATATATTTTTAATTTAATTTTGTTTTTCTTTTACATTTTTAAAATATAGTTATAATTTATCTAAAATGTTAATTATAATTTAATAATGAATAACAACTATTTATTTTATTTTAGTGGAGAGATGTTGATGAAGGTAGAATAATGGATTCTAAACTAAAATGCTCGTTTGAAATGCCTACAGTCGAACAGTTATTAGAATCTAAAAATATTCATGATGATACTACAGTACGTTTTTTAATTAGTTCAATTTAATAAAATTAACATTTTAATTTTTAAAAAATTTTTAAACAGGCTGTAATAGAAACAAATGCTGAAACAGAATTGCAAAAAGCAACTACTGAAGTAAAAGAATTACGTGAGGAAGAGACAATCTTAAGACAAGAAAATATGAAATTGAAAGTAAAATATTATCATTTACATTTTATTTTTTAGTTTCTAAATTATTTTCTAATTGAATTTTATGTACCATAGGAAGAATTATTGCAGCTTCAATATGAAATCAAAAACCAGCAATCTCAAAAACGTTCTGTTGGTGGTAGTCAACATTTGGATATGCAAAACAGAAATGCCAATATCGCTCTAATGGTTGGCTTGGCGATAGTAGTTGCATTGTTGGGTATTATCGCTGGAAAATATGTATTTTAGTAAGATATTTTAATTTTACGTTTGAAAAAGAAAACATTTAAATTTGAAAATAAATATATAATATTAATTTATAAAACAAAAGGCAAACAATTGTATTTTAAATTTTTAATGCAAATTCTTTATGCATAGTCCTATCTGTTAAGGTCCATAAAAAATATATTTATATATATATATATATATATATATATATATATATATAATTAAGTTGCCATCATGATTATAATCCATTATCCTATAAATATTCATTCAAAAAAATGTATAAGTAAAAACCTTTCTTTATGCACAGATCAATTAGCTTATAAGCCCGTTTTGGTGCAGGTAATTAGTTAAAAGATAATTTGGTTATTGTTTTTCTTCTATGAAAGTTATTTTTTTTTTTTTAATTTGAATTTTTTAAATTGGTAAATAATATCTTTTAACAGCTAAATATATTGGATTACTGTTACTATCTCTTTCTACCTTTTTCTAATAGACTAATATTGTATACAAACAAAATGCATTCTGTTTATTCTAAAACATGTGTTTTATTTGTCAGTTCCACCAACTGTTTGTATTTAATTTTTAATAATACATTATTATAATCTTGTATGTATTAACATAAAATTCTTATTTATTGGTTTTTACTTGTATTCTTATTATTACTTTTTTAAATATTTTTGTGAAAATATATTCATATTGAGAAAAATATTGTGTTATTAACCAAAATGAATAAAACACAATTATTAAAAACTTAAATAATAGAAATTATTGCGAATTCTATAGAAAATAAATCATTTTGTTTGGAACTAAATGATGTGTTATGTACATATTACATACCATATATACATACAATTAGTATTTGAATAATATTTACATTTTTAACATAATAAATTATGTTCAAAATTCAACAATGATTAAAATATACCATATATCAACACGTTATTTTGAATAATTCGATTATTGTACATATTTTTGAAAACTCCTTCATGACATCTCATTTTATGTGGAAATTTAATTAATATTGTATACATGACATTATGACAAAAACATTTGTACTAATAATGACTAATGAATAATGTGTTACAAATCACAGTTTAAGTAATTAAAATTATAATATTTATACTATTCAACATCATAAAAACTAGGCATATTTTATTCCACCATTAAAACAGTTTAATTTTCAGAAATATAGTTATAGTAGAGGATATCTACGTCCACATATATTGTATCTGCTTTACAAACAAACAATAAAGAAATTGTGTTCAGCATTAACAATTGTGTATTTTTAACTTTGATTTTGTAGTAAATTGACTTATTATCAGACTTAAAGGTAAAACTATTTTTTGTTCTCTTGTTAGGCTATCACAACACTTAATTTTTTAAACAAATGCTAAGTTATCAACATTTTTAAATTTTAATATTTTACATACTCAAAGTCATAATTCACTTAAAAATCAAAATATTATAAAACAAACCTACGAGAGAACATAGATAATCACATGTTCTTACCTCTCAAGTTTAATAAAAGGTCAATTCATTCTATTATTAAAGTTTAAGATTAAATTAAAACTGTTGAATGTAAATTATGATATATTATGTATGTGCCTACTGTTAGTAAGAAGTTTGATAATATGTTTATATTTATAGTATTAATTATTTAACTTCAATAAATTAAAATAGAGTATAAAATATTAGATTAAATAATATACAACATAAAGTTTGTATGTGAGTGTTATTCACCGTTGTATGAGTCATCGGTGTCATCTGATAAGATATATTTGTTCATTCACTTTATTATACAGTGAAACTTTAGTATCTCGAAGTTTCGATATGTCCAATTTTTTTTTTTTGGTCCCTTACGACTTTGAGATACCGAAGTTTCACTGTAATAATTTCTAGACAACCAATTCAGAAATATGTATTCAACAAATTTCACCAGTATGCAGTTCTTTAACCAAATAGAATATAAATTATTTATTTACATTTTACAATCATAAATAATTAATAAACATTTTTTTTTCTACATATGGTAATACACTGGAGTTGGGTTTTTATCTAAGTAAATAAATATTATTATAAAATGTTGTATAAGGTATTACTTAATATTTTTAACATTTAAATAATTTTGATAAGGATATCTGGTGAGGTAGCTTAAGAAACCTATAGAGGTAACCTTAATGGCTATTAAAAAATTAAATATTAATTTCTAATAGAAAATAAAACAAAACATTTTTATTTTCACATATTAATGTGTTATTAAGCATCATAAAAATGTAAGAATAAATAATATTTTACAAGTGTATTAATCTTTAATAATTAAAAATTTATAAACTTATAAGTATTTGCAAACTATAAAGTTATTTATTTATTTTTATTTTGGATATAGGTAAATTAAGACAGATCATTTTTTTTTATGTTTCATTAAACATACAAGTATAGTCGTTTTTGATTTATGTAATTTAAGTGTATCCTGTGCAAGGAAATAGTTTACCATTAATCAAACATTTATTATAATTTTATTTATTAAAAAATAAAAAAAAATAATTTATTGCTTGTGTATTTTAAAATTTTGATTATGTAAGCCGTTGTGAGGGTTGCTTTAATATTAAAATTATGTTTGTTTTTGACTGCAATATTCTTTTATGAAAGGTTCTGAGAATTTTAGAATCTAATAAAATATTAATAATAGGTAAGTATGGATGTTTAGGGTGTTAACAACACACCCTTTATAAGAATCTCAAAATGTTTACTTTCTGTACTTGCTTCCTCTCGCTAAAAAAAAAATCCAATCAGACATTACTCTCTTGGCTGCTTAAAGCGCAATTAGCCATGTGTCGTAAACAAATAATTAAAAAAAAAACCCAATCAGGTTGCAGTAGCGTTATGGGTTTCACCAAGCTCTTAAGCCTTATTAAATTTGTTTTTTATGTATATTATTTATTGTATTTTTTTATTATACAAATTGAAAATAATCATTTTTTCTAAATAAATAAAAAGAACTATAGATGTTTAATTTTTAAACGAAACCATTTTTTTTTGTGTATCTAGAATGCAATGGATGTTATTTATGACACATAGTACTAAGTACTGTTTATTATCTTAGTAAATAATGTTTTATTTATAAATATAAAATAATAAAAGATATAGATTTAATATTATGTAGTATAGATATTACAACATTTTTATACACTTGATACAAAAATTGTTTGTTAAAATTAATTTTAAACCAAACCATCTTAGTCGACAAGTTAGGATCAGCCTCAAATTTATTAAATACACAAACAAAAAACTGGGTCAATTTTCAATATAAGATGTAAACGACGATAAAGTCACCAATCTGTCCAGAATTTCTTGACTGCCACCTAGTCCCAAATCGGGTTCATTGATTGCTAACGGCATTACATATCCATTTATACACGTCCAACCTTCACTCTCTACTATTCTCTCTGCTTGTTCTTTGTCCACTCCCATGAATGTCTGAAACTTGTCGAATTTTATGTTTTCATAGTGCATACTGATGAATTTCAACGTGTCCTGTTGGATGCGACGCTTGATTGCAACCATGATGGGCTCTAGTACGTTAGACCACTTGCAGTCGATCAGTTCATACGCTTGTGTGTAGTGTTTTGCCCAGAGGGCTTTGCCAATCGACCACACCTTATGCAATTCAGGGTCTGCCTTGGCCGACTCGGGTACGCGGCGCCACAAGAACTTTGCGGCGCACAGTTCGTTGGTGTACAGGTAGGCGGAAAACAGTTTGGTGTACTGTTCGGCCGTCAGACAGCCTTCTCGGATCTCGTCGTTTTCGAGCTGTTCGATAACAAAACTGAAACACGCACAATTGCACAACAATCGACCGTTATTGTGGCGAAACCTCAAACTATTAGATGTACCGCCTAGACGACCCATAACATAAACCATGCGTACCTGACGTCGAGCTGCTCGGGGATCATGTTCGGCGACGGCATGGCGAAAGACACACGACTGGCCACACGGTTGGGATACTACGACGGCGGACGACGTGAACGTGTGATGATCATATGAATGTTATATTACGACGATTCGGAGTATCGAGGTCCAAGACGCATCAATACCGACGAAATATCGTCGTCCATAGACTCGTGCAATAATTTTGTTGTTTTTTTTTTTTTTCATAACACAAATGATAAATGATATTTCACGGTCGGTTGGAATGTGTTATCTGGCAGCTCTTATCATGGAATAAAAATGTAGTGATCAAGGTAGATTGAATCTGCCTCGGTTTTTTCCGTTTTTCGCTTTCGAATACCGGCCGGCCGTCGGTGGAGGGTAAATCATTTTTCACAACACTAAGTTTTAAAACAGTAAATACGCAAATAATACAAGCCTTTACCCATACTTGGCAGTCGGTTCAGATAGTCGAAGAAAAAATCTGATGATATCCTTCCCTATCGGCATGTTTCTCAAAAACGTCAACGATTTACGATTATGAGCTTTGGCCCCTGGACGAGCGGCCCTGTCGTACTGAAAGTTAATAATTGTTTTACCTAGTCTTATATTTATTAAAAAAGAAAATGTTAAAATTGTATGGGGGACCTACTCTAGTGTGTAATTAATAAATGATGTGCATATATTCGTATATTATTTTTGTGTTGTGGCCAGTCGAGCATTCGAGATAATCTCAAAGGGCCCGCTAAAATGTTGGGCTAGTAGGACTCGGATAATCAATGTAAATATAACATCAAACGAGGTAATAAATTATTTCATATTTCGTCGACAAATGTGATGGGGTTATTATCAGTGGTGTATCGGTAATTATATTTATAGGTATACGCACTAATAAAATATGTATATTCCATCCAAAAAACTGTCTCGTTCCGCTCGAATTGTTTTTCCTCGGTAGTTGTTACACTACAATAACTAACTTAATCCCTTATATTATATTTCTTTTGTAATGTATTACTATACCTGTAAAATTAAAGGCCATTAACGTTAATTACTATATTCTATGTCAACTCGTTCGGCAAACGTTGTTATCATATAACATCAAATATTTTTTCAACTACTGACTAATCTTAGTCCGAGGTTTCAACATTGTGTTATCACAATATTCAAAATCAAAATAATAAACAATTTTTAAATTAAATTTTCAGTATTTTTACTATTCATATTTCTGTAAGACATTAATAAATAAGTAAATCTCAACCTAAAAACACATAATGGATAACGACAATGCAATTTTGTAAAAGTATTGATAGTAAATACTGTTTATTAGGTACTTAACAAAAAAAAGTTATTGCTCACTACATATAGCATATATATATATGCTGTAAATTTTAATGATCGATAGCCATAATACGTTTAAGAAACTATTACAA
This sequence comes from Pentalonia nigronervosa, assembly GCA_014851325.1. Classification (NCBI taxonomy): domain Eukaryota; kingdom Metazoa; phylum Arthropoda; class Insecta; order Hemiptera; family Aphididae; genus Pentalonia; species Pentalonia nigronervosa. The sequence goes on along the minus strand of JACXSJ010000544.1, from coordinate 183,195 downwards.
TGTTATCCATCTAACCAAGTGGTCAATGTTCAGAATTTTCATGTTTTATTTAATTAAAAGAGATATTAAACTTAGAATTTAGAAAAGAACAATGAATACATAAAGGAGGAATTCACAATTAGTAGCACCTCAGTATTTTCTCATTATTCACTAAATAAAATATTTTTCGGGTAAAATGATTTCACCAGTTATTAATGATCACTTAACTCACAGCAGAGAAGTTGAATATTTTCAATTATTTGGCATATTATGGTAACGGGTAGTGTTGGCCCGGCCATAGCCATTGCAGGGCCGCAATTGCGGACGGGGCCACTCCTTTTTTTTAGGTCTTCTACATTTTTTACCTTGTCGGCTTGTTCCTGATGGCGACCGTTCAGAATATTTTTATAGGTACTTATGTCAAGTATTAAAAAATTGCACTGTGCGTAATTTTAAAACGCAATTTTTTCTTTACGGGACCTTGGGGCAAATAAAATTGCAAGATCTTAAAATTTAGATCACTGATTAGGTGTTTTCCTATTATTGTGCAAACAGGGCATTTAATAGTAGTACAAGTAGGAGATTTTTGGGATTAATTTCGCTACTGCGGGCTACGTTAGATTCAATCTCCCTTCTTAAAAACACGGGGCCCGAAGCAATGGTCCCAATGGCCCGACCCTGCAAGGGCTTGGCTTTTGGATACAACGATCATGCAAACATTGCATTTACAAAACTATGTGTGATGTATTGATGTATCATATATATAATAATAATATGACTATAAGAGTAATGTCCATTGAAAATGATATTTTGATTGACTCAGATAAATAAATTAATAAAATTGCACTCATCTTGTCAATTAAAAAAATTATTGACATAAAGAAAATTAATTGTACAACCTGTATCTCATTAAAAAATACTAAATTGTATATTATTTAAGGTATTATTTATATAATATTGTAGTATAATAATTACTCTATGTAAAAACCCAATTGTTTGTGTATAAAATAAAGTACCTTTAAAAAATTATAATATTTTGCACCAAGTACTTATAAGCACTTTACTATCATTTTATTAGATGACATTTTTGGGCCCTTCTGAAGAAATGCATTAGGGGCCTTTTAGGTATCAGGCCAAAACTGGTAACGAGTTAACCACACAGAATAGGATTATTATGTATCTTTATAGTACTTTAAAGCAAATCATACTTATAGAACCAAATATTACTATAGTATTTGATAGGTTAAAACATAGACAAGCAGTGATGTGGCTATTTTTTTTTTTTTGACCACTTACCACTCCACAATAAAGTATATATATATATATATTAAAAAACTCATAAATAAATCATACATAAACAGAAAATTAAAATTTTTACGATAAATGATCATACTTCAAAATTCCAGCAGTTAGGTGTTAAAGACTTAAGGGGATAGTTTTTTTTTTTTGGTACCTATCTAAAAATAAATACTTCAGATGTGGTTATAGCCCACATTCATGTGCCCATGTATTAGAGTTTATATTCTATTTACACAACCATGTTGATAATGTACTAATAATATGTATTATTAAATTAAAACAATAAACCAAAAATTGTACATCAAATATAGTTTTTATAGATTTTTTTTAAAATAATTTTATTTGCTTTATATTGAAAGTGAGAAAAAATAATATTCATTGAATTTTGTTTCTTACAAATAATTCTTATAACCTTAATATTACAATGTAAAAGATTCTGTACTACAGTTGATAGCGTTAAATACAAACGAATTATTTACTGGTTTATATTGTCGTGTGATTATTTTTATTATCTCGTGTGATACACAACCACCTGAAAACAAATGTATAGATATGTGAATAGTAATTCATTTGATACAAATGTATTAAAATTTAAGGATAAATAAATAATAAAATATTACCAATGAATGAAGATACACTGTGCAACTCAGACTTGCCATAGCGACAGTATTCATGTATGTAGTCCTCTTTTGTGGAAGACATACAACCCCATTCACTTAATAGTTTGGATATGCATAACTAAAGATATGTGATGTGTTACAAAATGTAAAGCTTTTATTTAAGATAGAGAAGTGTTTACCTTAAGTTTAGGAATATCAGGTTCAACTTGTTCATCAATTTCACCTGGGTATGTATAATATTCTGAATAAAATCTTTCTATACCACGCAGTATGATATAATGTTCAATCAAACTGTCTGGATCTTCAAGGCTTTGAGCTAATATAAGTGTAAATCATGTTAAACAATAAAACAAATAGTAAACTTTGAACTTAATCTATAAGTAGTAAAATACTAATTCATAATTTCATAAGTTCATAATTTATTTTTGACATTGACAAGCTCATTGGACTCTATTGGCAGAATATGCAAAACCAATTATTTTTGACAAAAAAAAAAAATAATCAGGCTTTACGCATTAAAAAAAATTAAGTAATAAAATCATAAATTATTAACCTTAAAATATAAAATTTGAAAACAAAAAAAGTATTTATTGACTGGAATTCAAGTCACTTTTTATCCCAAAAAAAGAAATTAGGAAATTTTTGATTATTAATAAAATTGTTTGAGAAAATATTTAAAATGTATAATAATTGAGGTTTTTAAGAAAAAAATGACTTTAAATTAAAGGAATATTAATGGGCTTTTTCTTTGAGTCACAGAGTAGTAGTGATATACCTTGCATACCCTGTACAGCTATATGCCAATTTTTAATATTGTAAACAATAAACTCACATATCTCATTATCAGCATTTCCCTTACGCTCATACTCATCAGATATTCGTGTACCTCTAATAACACATAACTCAGATGCATGTTTACAAAAAATTTTAATATCTTGTTCTGTGATTGTATCATCAGGGAGGTTAACATTCTGAAGAAGTTGTTGGACACGGTTATAGATTGCTTCTGCATCTTTGGCAGCTTGCTCATGATATCTAAATACATTTGACTATGCTTATATCATGTTAAACTATTATAAAAGAATTTTGAAAAACTTACAGTTGTTGCAAACTGATGTATTTAAATGTATCAGCTGTCATATCGGGTAGTGTTCCACGAACTGGAAGCCTACCACATCCTTCATTATCCACAAAATCCTTGAGTGCTTTAACCATTATCCAGAAAGGTTGACTCTAAATTAGTTAGTAATTAATTTAATTTATTCAAAATATTTATAATTTAATTACCTACATTTGATGTTAAATTCAATAACTTTTCATCTTTAAGTATAAGCCGAATGTTTTCTGGCAATGATGTTCGATTATATGCAAAATTAACAGATCGAATTGCTTCTTCAAAATTTTCTTCATGATATAAGGTACCATTCTCATGTTTTCTTATACCTATAACATTATACATTTATAATTACATTTATATTTATTTGTACATTTATATAAAAATTATAGTTTTTTAAATAAAAAAAAAAAATTTTTTTATTCGACTGATTGAAACTTATTTTTTGCAATACATGCCATTTCTATCAATAGTTTGTCATATTATTTAGAAAGTACTATTTAGTGTATACTACTAAAAGTTATTTAACCAAATCATATTAATAATTTTTTTTACTTAAATTTTTAAAGTTAAGTGTATACACTTTAAACTAAAATAAAACATCCTAAAAATCTAAATTGATTTAAATTAATTAATAACAAATATTCTTTAGATAATAATTAAAAACTGTTAGTTAAACTAATAAAAATAATAATAATTCTATAGCAAGAAGAGATATTTTTCTGTATTTAAATTAGTTGCTTATTTACATTACCAATACATCAGTATTTTTACTTTTATTTTTATATTAATTGCATAAATTAACTCATAAATGTAACATTTAATTTGAGTAGTAATCTGATAATGGTTTTATCTATATTATACTTAAATACATAAGTCTTATACCTTACATTGTCTTATATTACTAAAAACACTATTTTATAAATTAGAGACGATTATAATTTAACTTGATCTAATATTGTTTTAATATTGATGAATCATCAAAAAAAAAGAAAATACTAACTATTTTTTATACTTTCCCGGATAACTTGTTTTTGTTTATATGTCTCAGGCAGCACATTGACATCACCAATATCATTATGCCATTTTTCTAAATGTTTATATAATATTACAAGATAAGGAACATGTAAATGATTTGTAAGATCAAGAGCTTCTAGGTCATAACTATCAAAATGTGCTTTAAGTTTCTGAAATGGACAATCTAACCGAAGATCAGGATTCTGATTGTCTGGATGGGTTTTGATCATAGTATGTTCAGCAAGCTGAAGTCTCATAGAACCAAAAAATCCATAACTTTGACACACTAAAAGAGGAATATTATAAGTCCATAGCTTATGTGACAATTCAATTATTTCTCTAAAAAAAAAATACAATCTTCTATTAGTATATAAATTTAGCATTTCAGGTATTATTTTTAGCTTTCATTATTTATACTTTTCATGTAGCGACGTAGTGACAACCACGGTAAATGTATTAAATAAACCGGGATTTAAATCTAATAACTTTAGTAAAGATTCATCGATAAAGTGACATCTTGTGTCTGGATTTAATTCACATAGGAGTTGTGAAGCAATTGATCCTCTTTTTTCTCCTATTCTATCTGCTGTAAGGAAGAAACTAATGGAGAAATAGATTATAACAATTCTAAACAAAATGAAATAATATAGATTTTTATAGACTTACTTAGAACCTACATCCTCTTCAGTTATAACTTCATTGTCAATTACAGTGAATGCTCCGATACCAGGTAATATCAATGATTTCAATATTTCTGTTCCTAATGCTGTAGCATTAATTAAACACACATGAGCAGTTTCTAAATCTTGCTGCCCTTGATCACCCCATAATCTAAAGTAATAAATATTTTAAATTACATAAATAAATAAAAAATTAATTAAAAAAATAATTATTTGGTTTATTATTAATACATTCAATATAAGGAAAAACATTTTAATAGATTTAGTACATAGAACCATATTGTTTTATGATAATTTAAAATTATTTATTAATTCAAATTATATTATTCTGATTATCATCATCCTTGTTGTGAAATTTTTAATTCAAGTTAGATAATAGCTATGGGTATAAATATGGTATACAAATATTTATTTTATTTTTAACCTATAGACTAGTATAATATTATTAGATAATAAATTGTTGTTTATGCATTACATTTTTATTTTAGCTATTACACTTTTTTAATTACATTGATTCTGCATAGAGTAGATACTGATTATAGTTATTTATGATGATTAAAAATTACTAGTATTTTGGTACCGCAAAACCTTTAGGAGATGGTGGTTAGTCACTCAATAATTTTTAAAAGAAAGTATAACCATGTATCTAGGAATAAGTCAGAAGAAATGTATCAAGTTTAAATATATAGTATATTATTAATAAACTGTTTAAAGGGCTGAGCACCATAATGCCACTATTTGTGCCTCTATATTTAGTAGTGTCAATTAGACATCCAATGACAATAATAAGCTATAAATTAATTGTACAGTTCTACAAAAATTTTCAAAAATATTTTCTAAATTCTACATATTTTTGTTGGTTAATTGGTTAAGCTTTTTAACAATATTGGAGTTTAAATTTTGATATGTTTAATGGCAGTTGATGATAAAAATCACCTCAGTTGTCTGTCATATTTCCGACTTCGTTCTGACTGTTCAAGTGATTTTGGAGACGGTACAGCCATAATAAATTTTAAACAAATAGTCTACTAATAAATTTCTCTAATTATAAATAATTTAACACACTTCTTAAAATGAAAAAAAAAACTGTACAAGCTTATAAGTAATTTTCAATAATAACTGAATATATTGTGAAAGTTTGATGTGACCGAATATAATAAGAACTATAATTTATTCAAATTAATAATTACAATTTAAAATATTCAGTACTTAGGTCTTAGGGTAATACTCTGATAGTGATATGGTATGAACTACGAACGTTGAGCAATGAGTACATATATAAATATGAGTTTATCATTCCAATGTCGATAAGTATAATAATAATATTGTATGTATTATGTAGGATGTAAACAATAAACATGAAATCCAAATAATAATATGCAATATTATAATTATAGTATATTTATTTTCATGATAAAGATATTTTCTATTAATCAATTGATAAAAAAATATTTTTTGAGGTTATATCTATACCAGTTTTAATCATATTATTAAAAAAATGAAAAACACTTTTTTTTCTTGAACTAATGAACTAACTTAAACTTCATGGTTTAGTTAATTAAATAATTATTAAAATTGTTTAGTCTTTAATCTTTCGCGCTTTATAAATAATAGTCATCAATGGGTAGAAGAAGGTACAGAATTTTCAATTTTGAAATATGAAATTTGCTAAATCTAGTATTTTGTTTTATTCTTATCAATAACAATATTGTTGATTGTTGATAACGTGTTAGTTCGTCATGGATCGTTGGTGAAGGAAGGGTGTCCCAGGGGCCAGTGACGAGTATTTATTTCTCATAATCGTATCTGAAATTTTGTCGTTCGTTTTCACGCGAGGAGTCCGACACCTGCTACCATTAAGAAGTCCATATTTATGGTAATTATCATTAATACGTTATTCAATTGATTTGTCAGTGGTATTGTTTAGAAGTGTTTGGTTTTGAAGTTAAATTAAAAACAACAGTTACGTCATCGACCAATTAAATAGAGTTCTAACTGTCGAAAAGCATGTTTCACCAAAGTCGGATTTTTAATGCACTATAAAATTCATCGGTTGTGGGGGTGTCTGCTAGATGATTTGAAATCTCTTGCACTCCATTTATTGAACATACAGTGTACTTGGACAAACACTGTTAGTGAGTACATATAACCTCAAACATATTCTTACTTAGGCTGTAGGACATAATATTATTTATATTTTTTTATGTATTAACAATTTAAAAATAATTCTATTAAATAGCCATTCTTAAAGTTAAATATGTAAATAATTTTCATTTATTTAAACGTAACCAGCTATTATTTTAAGTTTATATAGTTGCTAAATCATCAATCATACATATGCATATATATATATATATATGTACATATATATAATGAATGTGTGTGTTTAATTTAAAAAAAAAAATGTTAGGATTATTTTTATAGCTGAGCATGTAAAGAATTATTTCATATGCTACTAATTAGATTAGTTAGTAAAATATAGGAGTGGAGGAGAAATATGCATTATTTGATAATACTTACAATGCAAGAAGAGACATTCATATTTTTGCTTAGTTGAAGTTTTTGAACCATCATTAAATTTAAATAAACTCATGACCTGTAATTATTTTGTTTATATTATTTTTTTGACCTACGAAGTATATATCTGTTAACTGTTAAATATTTTTTTAATTAATATTTATTGTTTAATTTAGCTAAATATATAGGTCATTATTCAATATTTATTATTTCTATATTGTCATTATTTTATTTATTTAAATTTATTTTGATATAATTTCTGTATTCAATAAATTTAAATATACTAATGTAACATTAATGTTTTGCAATAATTTTGACAAATGTACTTATACTTTCTTATCTAATATTTGCATTATTATGTAACAATAATATTTTTTAATAAGTATTTAACATTTTTAATAACATAATCTATGTATTTTCATAATTAAAAAATGGTATGAGTAAGTTATATGTAGTTACATATTTTTTATGTAATGTAAAAAAAAATTTGGAATCTCCCTGCTTTTTTTGTTACATTAAATACGCCACTGTAATTCATATATTAAATTTGAATTCAATGATAAATCATTGTATACCTACTATGAAAAACAATTTTGAGCAGAAATAGTTTGTCAATCCAAATTTTTGAAGTTTTTTATTGTTTTTCAAGGTGGTGACATTAATCTATATCATTGTTAAATCAATACAGTCATTACTCCACTCAGAATCTTAAATTAAATAGGTTTATTTGCTAACATATTACAAGTTGGTTTTATATGGTAAGGTATGTTAGAAGGTTTTTTTTAGTGGTTAATGAAATAATATTCTAATATATTATTGTTATTAATATATGATGTAAAAATTAACCAAACTTATTTTATTACTAGCTTTGTCTAGTTATATTTTTCAATATTTATCAAAAGTTAAAAGGTTTTTTTTAGTGGTTAATGAAATAACATTCTAATATATTATTGTTATTAATATATAATGTAAAAATTAACCAAACTTATTTTATTACTAGCTTTATCTAGTTATATTTTTCAATATTTATCAAAATAGTTAATAATTATAAAGAAAAACATTTTATTAGTCATCTATAAGTTCATAAATTTTAATTTTAAAGATATGAGACAAATATTTGGTTATGTTTTTTGAAGATACCAGAAAATTTGAAAACAACATTGTTTACACAGAGTTTTAATATGAACTCTAATAACATTTTTTTATTAGTATCATTAAATTTTTTAGAATGGAAGGTGATCAACTGTATTTTGAAGACCCATCTACATCGTGCCTTGAAAAGACTGACTCTACCAGCCAAAGTCCAACCATGTGTCCTGTGGTATTGGAGACAGCAGAACAAGAATTGATAACAGAAGAGTCTGTACCAACCACAGATTCAGATGAAATTGGAGTAGCTAACATTGAAATAAAAAATGTATTTAATCTTCATTTAGTTGATAGTACATGTACAGACCAGGATATTTACTCCGATGAGAGTCCTTTACCCGGTGACTGGGTTAATGATGATTGGACGGATAATCCTAGTGAACAAGAAGATGCTTCTAATGCTAATGGTGTTATGGTAAGTAATTTTTTTTTATTTTACTAATATGTTGGAACACATAATAGAACTTTATGAAAGTTATGTTTTATGATTTCTAATAACAGAAAATTGTACTATTTTATTTTCATTATCTTTTTGGTGAAGTTGAATTTTAATTCATTGAATTGATCTTATAATTAAATATTTAATCTTATCTTTATTTTAATAATCAATTAAATTTTATTTTAATTACAAAGATATTGGCATTAGAGATAATACTAAACTAATATGTTACTAATTATTACTTATTAAAGTTAATCTGCATTATGAAGCTACTAATTTTAATATTTTAGTATTTTATTACATTTACATTTTTAAGTAAAAACTAAAAACTTTTTTTTTATAAATTTCATATTTAAAATTAAATTATTTTTAATATATTAGTGATACAAACAAATGAGTTAATGTTAAATTTTTATTTATATTAGCGTAAAAGAAAAATATCAAATTCCACATTAACGTCTGAAGATTTTCCGTCCAAAAAACAATATTATGATCAAAACAATTTGAATCTTGAAAGGTATGTTATAAAATATAAAGTTTATACATAATAATATATAGTTGCTGCTTAATTTGAATCATTTATTTTATATTGTGGTAGATATTATAAATACCAGATGTATCATATTTAATTAAAACAATAACATTTCAAAAATTTCAAAAAAACATATATTTAAAATAATTTTATACTTAATTGGTTTAATTGTAAAATGTGTAACACTATTCTTAATTATTGATAGTAGAGCATATGCATAGCCAAAAGTTTTGTTTAAGTATGCAAAATCTAAATCGACGTACACATTTATTCCTCTTTCTTGCTTCCATAATTAATTGTTTCTATTTAAAATTATAATTTAAGAATATTAAAAAAAAAACAATTCCTCTAGTATTTCTGATGTTTGGAAAACCCAGACAGTTCACTGTTTTTATAAACTTGTTTGACTGATCCAAGTATGTCCTGCTGTAATCATCTTATTTTTATTATATCTTTTATACTCGTGCTTTGGAATAATGCCTCTAGTTCAGTATTTTTCATTTTTATCCACTTTCTTCATCTTTGGTTCGTCTTAAAATTGTTAGTAATATTTTATTATCTAGTTAGATCAGTGTATCACAATTGAAACCCAAAACTAAAGAGTAGTTCATATATTACACAATCTACAGGTGTAATGTTTGGTATGAAAATTATTATTTTTATTAGGTAATTTATAAAATACAAATTTCATCATTACATGGTTATTAGGCATTTATTTGAAACTTATTTTGTTTAATTTTATTTTAGACATCTATTAATCATAATATATAAATTCAATGTACTGTGAAAATATTGTTTTAATTAAAATGTTCATTTTAGACTGACATCTAAATTCGCTGAAAATGAATTAGATAAAATTGATAAAATAAAGATTCGTCGAAGTTGTATACCGTCCAAAGATGATCCTCCAGAAGAAATGATGGAATGGCTTAAAACTTTTTCGGTTTGTAAAATTTTGGTATTTGATAAACTAATTTAATTGTTTTTATTTCTTTAGTTATATGAATACATTTCTATATTTTTAAACAGAAATGGTCAAACGCAGAAAGGATGTTAGCTATAGATATGTTGGTGGATGAATGTGAACCTACTCAAGTCCGTCATATGCTACAGCTTATTGAACCACAATTCCAGCGAGACTTTATTTCTCTACTTCCTAAAGAAGTATAATAATCATTGAATAATATTTTATGTTATGAATTTTTTTTTATTGTTAAAATTTGTTTTATTGTAGTTGGCCTTATATGTTTTATCATATTTGGAACCCAAAGACTTGTTAAAAGCAGCTCAAACATGTCATAGTTGGCGTTTTTTATCTGAAGACAACTTGCTATGGCGTGAAAAGTGCCAAAACGTTAGTATACCTTTGACGGATCCGTCTACTATTAAGTGTTCAAAAAATCACAATGTTACCTCACCATGGAAGGTATGTTTGCAAACTTTAATTATCATAGAATATTTTATTTTTAAAAAATATTATTTTCTCGAAGTTTAACAACTAAGTACACGTTTAGTACCATATATATTTATCATTGATCAAATTTATATATATTTTTTCTTAGTCTTCATATATGAGACACCATGCAATTGAAATGAATTGGAGAGTAAAACCAATAAGAATGCCAATAATACTCAAAGGTCATGATGATCATGTTATTACATGCTTACAATTTTGTGGAAATCAGGTTGTAAGTGGTTCTGATGACAATACACTTAAAGTTTGGTCAGTTCTAACTGGAAAAGTAAGTTTTAAAGCAGTTTGTTATTGTTATTTATGTCTCAATTGCTATATTGAGTAACAATTATTTACTATTATCAATTAATACGTTTGTAACTTTTTTAGTGTTTGCGTACATTGGTTGGGCATACTGGTGGTGTGTGGTCATCACAAATGGCTGGTAATGTAATAATTAGTGGTTCCACTGATCGTACTTTAAAAGTCTGGAATGCAGAAACTGGTCAGTGTACACATACATTGTATGGTCATACTTCAACAGTTCGTTGTATGCATTTACATGAAAATAAGTATGAATACATTTATTTTTATATTAATTTAGAAATTAAATTTGTTAACAACGTTTTATATTTTTTATTTCTTTAGAGTTGTAAGCGGTTCAAGGGATGCATCACTCAGGTTGTGGGATATTAATACTGGTCAGTGCTTGTCTATATTCCTCGGTCATCAAGCTGCTGTACGTTGTGTCCAATATGATGGCCGATTAATAGTTAGTGGTGCTTATGACTATCTAGTCAAAGTATGGGATGCTGAAAGTGAAATTTGTTTACATACATTATCTGGTCATACCAATCGTGTATATTCTTTACAAGTTAGTTTATTTTTAAGTAATTTAATTTAGTAAATTTTTACAAAATATTTTATATTATTACACTACACTTTATCATATCCTACTATTTTTTGATCATATTAAATTGTTTACAGTTTGACAGTACTCATGTTGTAAGTGGATCTTTAGATACAAGCATAAGAGTATGGGATGTAGAGACTGGTACATGTAAACACACTCTAATGGGACATCAATCTTTAACATCTGGCATGGAACTTAGAGATAATATCTTAGTGTCTGGAAATGCAGATTCTACAGTAAAAGTATGGGATATACTTACTGGGCAATGCTTACAAACTTTGTCAGGTAAATATTTGTAGTTAATTAATATTTTAATCATACATAAATTATTTAAATTTTTTATGAACAGGTTCAAATAAACATAATTCTGCAGTTACATGTTTACAATTTAACACTAGATTTGTGGTAACTTCTTCTGATGACGGGACTGTAAAATTATGGGACGTAAAAACTGGTAATATATATATTTTTTTTGTTTTAAATAAGCAATTAATACAAGGAATTTATTTATTTAAATTTTAGGTGAATTTATTAGAAATCTAATAGCATTAGAAAGTGGTGGTAGTGGTGGAGTTGTATGGAGAATACGTGCTAATGAAACAAAGTTAGTATGTGCAGTAGGTAGCCGCAACGGCACTGAAGAAACCAAATTATTTGTATTGGATTTTGACGCTGACTACAAGTAACACAAATAGCAAATTTGGTAGTTTGCATCACAATTTTTTTTTTGTGGTTTAAGGAGAGTTACGAATATTTGGGACTGTTTTACTTAAGTTTGAAGATGTCCTTTATATATTATCAGTTATCACATTTACCGTTATCATAATGTTTCAGTATTATGTTTCTTTTCTATTATTATTTATGAAGGAGAGAAATTAAAGTGGTTTCTGGTTGGTCTAGAAAGATTTATGGAGTGTTTTGTGATTTATAGCGTAATAAAATGAATTAAAAAAATAGATTAATTTGCATATTATTTTCTAGTCTCTGAAGCTATAATAATCAATTTGATATTCTGTGAGCTAAATAAATTGGTTGTTCTTTTTTATTATTCCCAGTATACTATTTAATATGATATTTGAGAAATAATTGAGATAAAAATTATTAAATAGTTTGATGATATGTAGTGTTAATTTATAAAAAAACTTAAATAAATATCACTTAACTTGAATACATCATACATTTGTGTAACCGAACTTCCACCTAAAAACTGTTATCTTATAAAATTGTTAGTTTTAAGTTAAGTTCTTTCTATCTTGTTAGGAAACAAATGACAATGTTAACTTATTACAAACTTTTTCACATTTTAAAAGTTCAATGACTTAACTTTTATTTCTTTGCAGAATGATTTTAAAATTTTGTTCTTTAATTTTCTTTAGTTTATTATTATTATTATTATTATTATTATTATTATTATAAATTTTGTTATTGATAAAAAGTATTGGTATTTTTTCAACTTGCCATAAGTGTTAAGTTGTGAGGAGGAGGAGAGTTTGAATTTCAAAATTCTGATTTTCTTGATGTATTTTTATATTTTCTTTCTGATCTCATAAAGAAAAAAAACATTGAAACAATAAATTATAATCTTTTTCTAAACATTTATTTATTTATACTATTGTCATTTTTATTATGTTCTTCAAATTTTAAATGTCCAGCTATGATAAAAGAAATCCGATGGTTAATAATTTCATAATTTATTTTTGGTAAATTTTACTAACAAAATATATACAGGGTGATTCCCTGAGCATGCTAACCCATCACTCTAAAATTTGAAAAATGTATTATTGAATGAAAAAATTTGATTGAGTGTGCTAGGTTAATCTCCCTGTATATAAATAATAGAAAAATTTAAAACTATGATTTTATTTTTTTTATCAAATTTTATGACTTGATCAATTTTAAAATAACTTATTGAAATAATTAGGCAAATTACTTATTTTTAAGAAAATATTTTATTGTTGCTTAACTATTTTTTAAGTTAAAGGCATAATATTTAACAAGAAATTAAAGTAAAAAAATATGTCTAATAATATTCATAAGAAATGTTCAAAATATATTTCAAGATACCTTAAGTCTAAATTAACAGATTAAAATAAAATTCTAATTTCATAAATTTAATAGGCATGTATAGTAAATATTAAAGTAATTTATGATATATGATTATAATTTGACAGGAATTTTATTTGTCAATGTGTAAAGTGTTTACGTGCTCTACCAATTTTTAATGATATCTAGCGTTTAAAATTTGATCTATTATTACTCTAAACTATTGCCCATTATATAGAATAATATTATCTTATATTAATTTTGGTTTAACCATTATCTATCAATGTATTCTTAAATAAATGTATATATCATTAGCAAATTTTTCGATCATGATTAAGAATAAAAACATAAATAAAATAATTATTCTATTATCAATTACTGATTAGTTATAATATATGACAGAAATTTAAGTCTATTTTAGTTTCATTTTTTTTTAATGATTTTATTGTATCTTACTGACAGAGCATGCAGCAATAATATGTTTGCTAGCTATATATCGCTTTTTATCATGGAGAAATACTATGGCTGTATTAAGATCTGTTCTAATATCAGCCTCAGTACTAACCACGCAAGGCATGTTCATTTAGTTGCACTTTGCCGATAACTTGTATTATTAATATTTGACTATATTTAGTATGTTTAAATGATAATTTATAAGTGAGCATGCTCATGATTCAGAGCCAGTATTCGCTACTGGTATTTATACAATATAACATATTATATATATTTTAATATTATGGAAAAATTTACTATGGTATTTTATTATTGCTGGACAACAATAAATTTACAATTTTGAGTTTTTTTTTTTATAAATTATATTCAAAACAATGGTTTAATTTATAATTAAAAATTTACTTTGGGATTTTTGAAGGTAAATGGTGTTTGAATTGGTGAGTTTTAATATTATGGTATCAAAACAAAAACTTATTTGCAAAAATTGAATGTAAGATTTATTTTACTAATTACAAGATCTAGTATGGACTGTAGATATTAAACAATAGTTACCAATTCAATTGTTAAACTGATAAATACAAATAGCTTTATATATTCAATGCTGTTTTTCTTATATTTGGTTTCAATAGTGTCAGGTTTTGAAAATTTAAACTCGAGTAAAAATATTTGTTAGAAAAGTTATAACACTGCCTAAATAGTGTAAATATTTAAATTATGAAGCGACAGATCATACATAATAGGTTGTTTAAAACATTTTATGGAAAGAAAAATATTTATCAAACATGTATAACTAATTTTTCTCTGGTCTGTAATCTTCAATGTAAAACAAATAATTGCTGAACTATTTTTATTATTACTAATATAAGTGATTAATGAAGAACAACTGTTTCAGTCATTTGATTTGATTTAATTAAAACTTTTAAAAGATCTCAATTGAATGTGGATGTTTCCTGAAATAATGCATCCTATTTAAAGAATACTTTGACGTTATTCTTAAAAAAGCAAACTAGTATGTTATGCAATCAGCTAAGGTTAAATTAAATATAATAAAAGTGTAATTAGGACATTTTTGTTCATGGGAGATGGGAACTTAAGAAAAATGAAAAACGACTTAAGTGCAATAAAATTGTTTTCTTAAATGCATATTTAATAATATTGCTTTAAATGTAAATATGTATCCATATTTTATAATTATTATTAATTTAATTTAATGATTAAATTTGTTGATTATTAATTAGACCATTAATTATTTTCTATTTGAAAATAATTAAGAACTTATTAATTACAATGCTCAATGTTGATAGGATGTAAATATTATATTATTAATAATATTATTTAACTATCATGTCATTGATGATTGTGTAATATTATTATTTTAAATGAACAAAATTACCATATTTTGTTTTGTAAGTGCCAAAAACTAGACTATTTTGTGGTTAATTTACATAACTTTACCCCATATAATTAAAAATTATAATGATATTATGTCCATCTACCTTATTCGTAGTTGCCAATTGAAATTTTGTAATTTATTATTATAATTTTTTTTTTTTTTGATAAAAACGTTTTCACTTGTTTCCATCTTGATGTGTATTTTCTTTAACATTTGAACATATCTGGTTAAACAAATTGTTGTTACCAGATATTAATTTAACTGTTTTATTGACTAATATATTACCAACAAAATAGTTTCAGTTTAACTTTTTTATTTTATTATTATTATTTTTAAAACAGTTATTAATAATAAATGTGTATTTATTTTTTTATTTTATGTAAATTATATTTGATGTATTAATTATTAATTTTGTTGTTATGACTGTATTAGGTACATAAACAATAAACATAGTAGTTCAACTACATGCTAATATAGTAAAATTATTCTTAAGATCTGTGATTTATTAATTTACTTCTTTCTTTGTTATATTATAACTTCACCACAGAACTATACTTTGTAGTTTTATATTTTGTTTGTGAATATATTATTATTAAATTTAAGTAACTTTATACCAATAGATATTTGTAATGAATAGTAAATTATTTTAAGTTACAGCTAATGTTTAAGTAATTCTGTTATTTATTTTTCTCTTGTTTATAGGCGTATATATAATTGTACAATTTGCATATAAAAGTAATAAAAATGTTTGTATGAAAAGATATATAATATGTTGTTACAATTTCCTTATATGGACCAATAACTATATTATGATCTATATATGTATGCGCTTATTGTATTTACATTATTATTAGGGATTTGATAATTTTAGGATTTATTAATTTTATAATCGATGAAATCATTAAAAAGTGAAAACAATATATTAATATAAATAAACTTAATTTGATTTGTAGTTGTTGAGTACAGTGCTATAAATAAGTCTTACACATATTGATAGATGGGCATTTGTCTTGCTTTGCTCACCTTTGTGTTATAAAAATTATTATATTTTTAGTGCTGAATGGGTTAGTTTTAACTTTAATTTTAAAATATTTTCAAAGGTTTGTAGTGGATCAAGAAATATAAAACCATTATTATTTTTCAACTATATATACAGTATATATATATATTATTATTTTTAGATGTTAAGACTAAGGTCTTTTTAGTATATCAACATTTTTTGAGGGGTCAAGTAAAGTAAACAATTTCCAATAGTTTTTAAAAGCGTTATATAAAACAAAATAAAATTTAAGAAAAAACGAAAATTTGTACGTAAAACTAATTTTGGACATAATCGATTTTTTTTTAGTGCAACACAAAGAATGATAACTATAGATGCATAAATTTTCACTGAATGTTATTTAAGAGTTTTATTTATTCCGTACAATTTTCAATATATTTTGACTTTTTAACTATTTATAAGCATAAGAAAATAATTATTATTTTTTTTATTGTTGATAAAAAATTTTTGCTTTGTCAAAATACTTGAAAATTAATACATAGCTCTTAATAAGTTGTTAGTGGAAATTATAAAAAAAAGTCGAAAATCCAAAATAATTTTTTATAAGCATTTTTTATAACTTTGACAAAATTCGTCAATATCTCGAAAATTTGTAAATTATTTTGTACTTTTGTAGTTAAAAATGTGTCAGTTCGTGTTCAGACGTATGGTCCACACGTTAGTTATCACAAGCTCCGCTTTATCTGCTCCCGATAGCGTGTGTATTTAAAGCCGTGCCCAGCGCTCGTCGCGGTACTCGTACCACAAAATGTATGAATTATGTTATAATATATTATAAATAAAATAATATATATAATATTTTATATATTCTGTGCTCGTACCGTCGGTAATTATAAATTACCTAAACTTTCCCCAAGGTCATCCTATAAATTACCTTATCCACATCGTTATACACATCTGCATCATTATGGGTTACTCAAATCGTCCACCAACTATCACCAAAAAATAAAAATCCAGCTAATAAAACTATTCCATCTCTAATTTTCCACAAAACAATAGATCAAATGGGCGTCAACAGTCCCTCCGACTTTTCTTACAACGAATTTAACTGACAAACAGTCCCACCAAACTCTACAGAACGCTTAAGATCTTCAAACCACACTTATCCTACCACAAAAAAACTGGACACAAATATTTTTATTTCTGCAAACTGTTTCTCTCAGATTGCTCCTACTAATGAAGCTCAATGCGGAAACAACAGATACTAACTCAGTTAATAATGAAAATAAAATTTCAAAATCACCTCTTATCTTTATTTAAGAACTAATAAATTACAATTTCTGTCAAAAAATTAACGAATTAACAGACTAGAACTGAGTAAACTTTCTCAATTTCTATGTTTCACCTATATTATCGGCGCTGACATCAATGCTAAATTCCAAACTTGGAGCTATTACACCAACATCAGGGATCGAGCCCTACAACATTTCATCTCGATTAATCATCTAAAGTTAATAGCGCCCCTTTCTCCAGCCTACTGGATATCACATAGCAATTGTCATCCTGATATCCTTGACTTCATTATGACCAATGTTCCTAATCACATTTCCACTGAAATTGTAAATCTAAATTATCTGGTTTCTAATCATACACCTATCTTGCTTCAAATAGGAGCTCAACTCTCTTTGAAGCAAAATAGACTAACCATTACTCCGGGTATTACAAACTGGAACAAATTCAAAGTTATTATCTCCACCAAACAACTCTTAATATCAAATTAAAATCAACTACGATATCAACCAAGCAATCACAAACCTTTCTGATGACATCCAAAAAACAGCTATGGACTCATCTACCCAGAGTCCTCCTTATTCTCAATCACCTAATCTACCACCAGAATTAAGATAACTTATTTCTGAAAAACACAGAGCCAGATCAAAATAGCAACATACTACCCGACTGATTAGATAAAGTACGATTTTTTTTCTAATAAACTTAAGTCTCTACTTAAAACCCACAAAACCAAATTGTACAAAAATCACACACAAAACATTTCTTTTACAAATGGATCTCTTTGGCGAAAAACAAAGTCAATATTACGGATTAACGACTCCCCTCCTTTTCACGCTATCCAGACGACTCACTTGCTACCACAGACAAGGAAAAAGCAAATATTCTTGCCGGAGAACTATCAGGAGTATTCAAATCACATCTCATTTCCACACCAACACTACATATGCCAACAGTTATGGAATCTCTCCAGTCAACATTACCTTTGGCCCTTTCTGTAAAACTAACTTCTCCAGCGGAGATAATGTGCATTATAAAAAACTGGTAAACAACAAATCTCCAGGCCACTATCTTATTCCCAACAAAGTTGTTAAAAATCTTCCAACGAAAGTGATTGTACATCTAACCCATATTTATAATTCAGCCTTTCATTTATCTTACTTTCCAACTATTTAGGAATCATTAGTAATTGTCACAGTACTTAAACCTGGTAAGCCTCCAAAAACCTCTTTTCGTACAAGCCCATTAGCCTTCTTCGGTTCTGTGTAAAATTCTTGAAAAATCATTCTTAAGCGCATCACCATCTTTACACAATCAAATAACAGTATACCAAACTCTCAGTTTGGCTTCCACGCACACCATGCCACAACTCATCAACTTTACCAGGTAATGAACACCATCTCATCAGCACTCAAAACCAAAAAATACTGCAATAGTTTTTTTGGATGTTGTGAAAGCATTTGTACCGTCTGACATAATGGCCTTTTTAAATTCAAAAGCATATTACATTTGAAATGTATTGCTAAAGAGTAATGAGTCTCCGAGTGGTTAAAAAAAAGCTGTTAGAAGACTGTATTATATCGTTAATAATTTTAAAATCTCCCCTGCTTTATTGTATCACTGAATACAGGTGATAAGTATTCTAGTTCTACAAAAACAAGAGAAAAAAAATAAACGCCCCCCAAAAAAAAATGAAATGTTTTGGCTACGAAATTGCTCATATTGATTATGAAAAAAAGTAATATAGATATAGCCGTATATCCGTAAAGGTAGATTGGGAACAAATCCATACGTGTAATTATAATAATTATATGAGATAAAATATTTCAGTCAACGCGTTCGGACAATAACCGCCAGATAACGCTGCTACATTCGTTATTATTTTTAATTTAATTTTCAGATATTGACCTTTTAAATTAATTGAAGTAGCAGATTTTTTCAGTTTTTTTTAGACTAGAAAACCACCAAAATCTACTTATAATAGCTTACACATGACATATCCCTTCACTTTCTGAAAACTCTTGTCGTAGACTGAAAATAAAATGATATCGCGATCTTTTGATTTAATCCTCTAACTTATCATTTCTAATTTTCAAGCTAAGTGATACTAGGTTGGCTTCTAATTCACGTAATCTCCAATTATGTTATACCTATCACATTACATCACGTACACACATTGTGTATTTTGTATATAAAGATATCCCGCCCCCCACTCGTATGACATCACTGTAGATAATATTCTTATTAAAAAAAAAGTTATTCTACTTTCACTTTTCTTTATTATTGTCACAACACTATTTAGGGCCTGAGAGTGATTTAATATCTTACAATTGAAAATTTAATTTATATCTAATTAATTTTTTTAACTCTATTGTATCAAGCATAATAATATCATGGATAATAATATTTTCGGTATGCAGTTTTAAATGATTATGTTCCCTTTATTGTAAATATTGAGCAATAAGCAATAGTTATACATGATACTATATGATCTAAAAGACAATTAATAATAATCAAATTTAATATTTCTCTAATGGTAAAATTAAAAAAAAATCAGCAATTGAGTATCGCTCTGCTATACAGTAGGAGTCGATTAGATCACTTTCATGAATGTGTTAAATTTGTATTCAATGATATTTATCATTGCACACGAAAAAGAATTCTCAGCAAAGATGGTCTGTCATTCAATTTTACTATTAATAATACAGTAGGTTGAATTTATTTTTGCAGATAATATTGTATTGGAAAATTTAGTTGAGTGTATAAAATATAATAATATACTTCAAAAGTTTCAAGCACCCACGAAAAATATTTTTAAATTACAACGAAATAACTAACATTGTTATTATTCATTTAAACATCTAATTCCATCCAAATTTGGACTTAAAATATGTCTATAAAAGTCAACCATGTAAATATATTTTTTTGAATTTTTGGTTACATTATAAACTACTTACAAAAAACCTTGTTTTAAATTTTCAATCTTTAGCTATAAAAACTGAACATTTTACAAATTTTTAACTATAAAAGTATTTGCAAATGTTCGATGATGAATTCTGATCAAAATATGAAGTTTAAATGCTTATAAAAAAAAATGTGTATATATATTTTTAATATTTTTGATCTGCTAATATGAAAACTTACGAGGAATCTTGTATTAAATTTTCAAGAAATTTGACCGAACAAATTTTTTTTATTTAAAGAAAAAAATTTGTAAAAAAACAAAATTTTCTTAGGTCTACAATTAGTTTAAAAATAATCAAATTTTTTTAAATTTGTTGATATATTGAAAATAATTATCTAAACATTTAGTGAAAATTTTAAATGTCTACGGTTATTCCTTTTTGAATTATATCAAAATAAGAAAATCGTTCCTGGAGAAAACTGGTGAATAGCCAATATCTAATTTCAAACGCTCATAAAAAATTAGTTTGTCTTTCCATAAACTTTTTCTTTTTTAGAAAGGTAAAAAAACTTGTAGAGAATCTTGTGTTAAATTTTTAAATCTTAGATTTAAATAGAAAAAATGTTTATGCATTTCCTTATTAAAAACAACAGCAAAATTTGCTGTTGTTTTAAACATCACGAACATTTAATGTTCGTGATGTTTACGTATTTTGTCGAAATTTCAACTAGGTAGTTGACATTAGTTGTTGAACGTATAATTGTAGTAGCTTAGTACCTACTAGTTATTCATAAACCTAACACACCTTAATACCTCTATTATATTGAAGGGTATTCTAAACATCGTCGAAGAATAAAGTACTAAAAAATACATATGTATTATATATTATAATATAAAAATATTACAATACCTAATATTCTGTGATGAAGTAACTTAGATATGGTACCTTACTACCTTCTATATAATATTGAGTGCATAACACAGAGTAAATTATCTAATTCTTGTGCAACGATAATAATAATAATAAGACATATTATTAGGCACAGTGTCCGGTGATCAAGGAAAAACGGTACCTATTCGATAATTAAATGAAATAAACTTTTAAACAGTTTACAACCTACGGTCGAACGTACTACGTTACTACGTAACGACTACGGTCGGTCGGTCGGTCGGTCGGTCCGTCGGCCGGTCGGTCGCAATCACGGTGCGGCGTATAGCAAAGTTCACGTACAGAAATGCAAAGAGGTTGGAAACGGTGGACCGGCGCGGGTGGCGCTCCGGTCGGGGGCCTATTGATCGCGGGACCGACGTGTGTGCGCTAGCGGTCGGCGGCGGGCGTATCCTCTCTCCGACCGGGCCCCGCGCACGCAGTGTGCGTTTGCGTGTGTGAGTTCGTGAGTGTGTGTGTGTGTGTGTGTGTGTGTTTGTATACGTGGTGTGTGTGTGTGTGTGTATCAGCCCGTGGGTCTGGTAGTTGCTTGCTGCTGCTGCTGCTTGTGCCTGCGATTCGCCACGCCGGGATTTTGCATTTCACTTCGTTTCTATTTGCTGTTGTTTCGTTGTTTTTATTACATTGTGATCATAATATTATATAACAGGTGTATTATTATAAATAGCCGTCAGTCGACTTTTGATTTTTTTTTTTTTTTTTTTTTTTTTTTTTTTTTTTTTATTCTTTCACACCTTCGTTTTGATTTTGGCCTAAGGACACGCGTAACGTTTACGTACGTGCTCATAAATATAGATATATTTCACTCTATGACACAACGCTGCAATAATAACAACATTTTATAAGTACGGAAACAGTACGGTTAACGTCGTCCAACAAGTAAATAAACACCGAGATTGAAGCTTATCTTTGAAGAAGAAAAATACCTATATAATTTACACCGGTTTGGTACAACTACTGATGAGCGACGTTCACGTGACAATCACGACGGACGACCGACCCCTGCTACAGTGCGTGATAAGCCTTCGCCGACATTCCGTCGTTCAAATCAGTCCAACAGGTTTCCGGTGAGTTTTTCATTTCAAATGATAATATGGTGTATTGAGGTGTATTAATTGTTTATTTTCATGAATTTACCCTCTCAAACTGCAAAACCCTAATACAATCGAGTAGCCACACAGTAGAAACATTATATAAATGCATCGTTTTAGTTGAATTTTAATTGTTATTAACTACTGTATCAAGTACACTTATATTAATATAGGATTATAGAGGATATTATCTATCTATATATATATATATACGAATACATAAAACGTAAAACATAGTAGTACATTGCGCAATTCTGTTTTCTTAGAAATTAATTAGATTAAATCAAATAGTTGTGAGAATATGTGTCATTTAAAAACGTGTAAAATAAAAATAATTTACGCTTGATACGCGTATTTATGAATAACTACAAATAAAAAATACAAACATTAAACTGATTAATCTTCTTCACATAAATGATGCTGGTATATTCATGGAACAGAATTTTTTATTACGTAAAAGTTTAAGTAAAAAATTAAATATTGAAATAATCATTTATGTGATTAAACTGTATGGTATAGTGTTAACAAAAAATAACATAAGGTTGGTTAACGTTCGATAATGTTTTTAAAACAATCAATGAATATGTAGTACTATTCCATGTTCATTCTGGTAACAGGGCGTTTCAAATAGGCAATCTCGCTACTTTCATGTCGTATGACATAAAATAGCGTTGTTTATACACTCAAATAATCTAATAACTAGTTTTTTTTTAATTTATGAAAATTGAAAATAATTAAACAAAGTTAATACTATAATAATATTAATACGACTTTTAATACATATGAACTTATGAGGTATTTGCGGTATATATATTATTAAAAAAGGTTGTTATACCTAAAATACAATTATTATATAAATAAATATTTATTTATTATTAATTATTTATTAATAAATAATTATTTTTAAATTAAATTGATCTTTATTTATTTATTGAAGTGTATTATTAAAAAAAAATACATATAGTCTGACCAAAAATTACGATTTTCAAAAATGTATGTTTTAAACATAAATTTAATGATTAGTAAACAATATGTTCATTTTTTACTAGCCAAGTTTTTTTTAATATAATAAAAAATGTACTAATACAAATAAAAATGTAAAATATTTTATGAAGTTGAAATCATGAAAACATTTTGAGCATAGAAGAAATATCTACTAGACTTAAAAAAATGAACAATGCACCAGTTCTTAGTTTGAAAGTCAGTTGACTTAAGTTATATTAAAATACAATACTTCTAATATACAACTCATCAGAAAAAATAGCGATATAGTTTTGAACCTTAAGTAGGAATAAAAATATAAAATTAACTTAACTAAAATACATTAGAAGTAATACAAATTACTTGTTAGGCTTTATTTGTTTTTATTTTTTTCATTATATGTTGTAATTATTTGATGTGATATTTTTTTTTATTTAATAATATAACCTCCAACCTTAATAGTGTGTAATAAAGCTAAATAATATAACATAAGCTATACTTAGTATAGTACTGTAGGTGGTGGATTTCATTACTTGTCTATTAGTTATTACTTATTACCTACTATATACTACATGTAATCCATATAAATATATAATTGTAATAATGTAAATTTATGTAGCACTATAGTTAAGTTTACTTTAAGTCAAGTCAACGAAGTGAAATAAAGATCAATTAAAAAAAACATAGGTATTCAATTAATCAATATCGGCATAAAATATCAAATCCGTAATTTAAATATATAATAAAATAATCATACATTACAATTATATGTGTAATTTTATATACATTTATATGTACTATTATCTAAAAAATATGCAAGTCAAGTTTTTCGTATTAGAATAGTAATATCTTGTGTCAAATTTGTACTTCGCCAATTTTGAATTCAGAATAAAATTCATCAATGTGATAAATCATTAAATTCACATCCCTGTAATAATGGAATCATAGTCATTCATATCATAAATATTTGAATAATGTCGACTTAAGTCCAATTGTTTAATATTATCTTATATTTGTAATATTCATAAAATATGTTATTTCTTTAAAATCTTTTATACTTTATTTTTCTTACAATCATATCTACATTCACTTTTTAACGAGGGTCAATAGGCATTTGGGAATTGTGCAATTTGTTATAAACTTGGTCTCTAAGGATATATGTTTCTAGTTTCATGAATAAATTTATATTTTATGTATATGTACACCATTATATATATTTGAAAAATGACTGGATTTTACAGTTTTTTTAATTTGAATAATAATACACTAAAATTAGCAATGTTATTTTAATCATTAAGTAATCAATAACAAAAAATATTTAATAAGTATCAAAAATATTGGTTGTTTTTTTCAAGTTCATTTAATATGAGTATAATAAATATATGAATTTAGAAAATGTAGAGGTATAAACTATAAATTAAATATAATTAAGTTTGATGAATAGTCTAGTAAAAATTATTACATAATATTTATATATTTATACCTACCTAGTTGTTTCAATTATTGTTTAAATGCAAGGTTATAAATATTTAACATAATAAATACAATTATAAAACCTTCAATAAGCAGTTACTTATTGTTAGATGATTATAAAAATATATAAGGGTTTATATAAAACTAAAAATAGTGTATAATATGTGGGAAGAGTATTAAATAAAGTAGTATTGAGAAAATATTTTTGAAAATATTCAAGTTAATAATATGATACCAGTATTTTGCATGTAGGCACGTTTTTCTATTTTTTAATTATATACATATTAAACAGATTTAAAATGTCAGCTCTATTAAAGATAAAGAGAGATATTTTTTAAATATAAATAAATATATATCTATTAAGAAATTTCAATTCACAAAATATATGGTTGTAATGTAAAAATAATTTATATAAATATTAATAATAATGATAGGTTACAATAATTTGACTTGATAAAAAATATTTTTTTAAGCTTTTGTTAAATTTTAATGTGCCCTAAAAGTTTTTTTACACGCAATACGTAAATATATATAACCTTTTTTTACTCAATGTTATAAATGTTGTATGTGAACTGCAGTCATAAATTCACACGCAGCCTAAAATTCAGTACTGATTTTTTTGATTATTGTTTTGTACACAATTAAAAATAAATATTTGTATACTTACTTATTTTATTTTTTCTTCCATAAGTACTATATTACACGCTACAAGTTTATGAAAGCCTATAAAGCATTTTTATATTTAACACTCAAAAAAAAAAAAAAATAATAATAATATATTTGCAATACATATCATTATGTTATTACTAGGTGAACACTGAACAGTTGAAATAGTTTTTTCTTTAGTTTATTTTTTAGTCTGAATTTGAATCGCGTGACATTAATAACAACTGTTCAGTAAGTTTCGTGTGAGTAAGTGCTTTACTGCAGATTATTAAATCTGTTTTCACTAAATTGGCATTTTTTTTTTTTTTAATGTCATTGTAACGAACGTATAAATAAAATCTACAAAAACTTTCAATTGTTAAACGATTTGAATTGATTTCAAATGTAAACAATGGACAGTCACAGAAAAGTTCTTTGGTGTAACATTGTGTACATACCTTGTGTTATTGTTATTGCCTTCTTAGCTTTGAATTGATTTTTTTTTAACTGGAGATATAATACTTCATTGTCGTTTAATATTATTTCATGATTTTTTTTTTTTTTTTTTTTTGTAGATAATAGAATAATGGTTTACAAAACATTTAAAATAATAAAATAACACTAAGACTTCAGAATGAACTGATCTAATATTTTTAATCACTTAATATTACACAATTTAATTGATTAATGCTAAAATTAAAATCATACAATATTTTTATTTTTGCAAGACATTTACAGATTGTAAATCTGTAAGAACAATAAGCAAATTTGATTAAGAATATTTATGTAAATTGTAAATGAATCGTTTGACGGAAGTAGCCACCCATTGATGACACTGCCTATTTTGAATGATTAGTTTGGATTAAATATATTTTTAATAAGTGATCATATACTAATATATGATATATTATTTATCATAATAAATATATTTAAAGTTTCGAATTTATGATAATGAACAATTTATAGAGAAATTAAACTTTCTGTAACCAACAATTGAAATTGTTTCTTGTATCATTATATTATATTCAAATCAACTTAAAAATATATAGATAGTTACAAACCTAAGTAATACTATAACATGTAAGATATATTTCCTTTTGAATTAAATTGTTATTGTTTTGTATTAACTATTGAAATCTTATAATATGGTTTGTTCAGAATCTACAAAAATAAAATACTGTAACTTAGAAGTTGTTAAAATAATTAAATAATAAATATGTAGGTACTTGTAAAATAACATAAAATTAATTTTCCGTAAAAATTGTAAGGGGCAGTTAAAAAGATATTAAAAACTTAATGAGATGAACATTTAATTGGATTCTTTTAAATGACTAACCTGGTTAGAAGTATATTAATTATTAGATAACCAACATATATATTATATGCATAGCTATTTAATTTTCGGAATTTGTTTTATCCCTGAACCAGTGTAAACTATAATTAAGTCTTCATAACTTAAATAGATAAATAAATAAATAAATATTAAATGTATACCCTAAAATTATATATTATTATCAAACTTAACACGTTACGTTGTATTCAAGGTTATGTTAGATATCAACATTTGGTTTCAGATGATTAATCTCAATAAAAAATATTCTAATATGAAGACAATAGTTAGGTATTTAAAATGTTAATAGTATAATATTCAAACTAATTAAAACATTTTTTTGAAGTGCTTCTTGTGTTACTTAAAATAAAATTAAAACATCGAACTTTAGGGATTTTACAGCCTTATTATTCTAATAATTTTAACGAAATTATCATCAATAGTGTTTTGGACAAGTTTACCTTATTCCTAGAAAAAGCTAATATTATATAGATACCGAAAAATAATAATATACCAAATGTATTGTTTTTTAAACATTTGTGTTATTTTT
The DNA here is from genome assembly GCA_014851325.1 of Pentalonia nigronervosa. Lineage (NCBI taxonomy): Eukaryota > Metazoa > Arthropoda > Insecta > Hemiptera > Aphididae > Pentalonia > Pentalonia nigronervosa. The sequence continues at coordinate 155,380 of JACXSJ010000544.1, read as the reverse complement.
TATTTTTAGCGATAAATTTAGGAATTTTGTTTTAATATGAGCTTGGCAAAAAAAATGTTGTCAATGAGCTGAAAAATTACGATTTTCAAAAATTTGTATATATGATCACCTACGGAAGAGTTCTATTAGGAATAGCGGAGAACTGCAGCTGATGATGGTAGGAGGTAATATCTTTGGCGGAAAAGGAAACCAAATAAAAATATATGATGTTACAACCACTGCCACTTCCACCTCTACCTCCACCGATACCTACATTACCGTAGCATTATATATACCATACTATATACTATATATGCATACTACTATAGTACTATAATACTATTCCCGAGGTCCCTACGGTCACCAGTTACCCAACCAACACTGTTCTTTATTGGCGTATATATATATGAATACAGAGTGATTTACCAAAAATGTTCACCCCCATTTTTTCCTTTAATAATTAATTTATTCATATTCTGATTTTTAAACTTTTAAATATACCATATTTACAAATACTTAGATTTTTGTACCATCTAAACTTTTAAGAATGTTTTGTACAGCCAATTCCAACTTATGTTTTTCAAACGAGAATTTCCTTATTTCTTATGAATTGCTAATCAGATGATTTTTTTGAGAATGATATATTTAAATCGAAATTCTAACAAATAGCTTTTGAATTATTTAACTTTGTGTCTTTGTATACATTTACTAAGACTAATAAGTCTATAATACTGGGCATGAGGTCTATGATGATTATTGATTTTAAAATTCATGCAATTAATATTAACCCATCAAGATTTTATAATTTTTAAACATTTTCTGAGATGCTAAACACAATATTATATCTATTTTAAATTTTTGTAAAACCATTTTTATAAGGACTATTATCATTAGTAAATACATTTTAATAACTCAAGAATACCGCTTGTTCAAAATTTGAATTAGATATTTCAAAAAATCGTCTCTTTAATAATTTGCAGTAAAAAAGGATGGTTTATATCTCAAAAAAAGTAGTAGAACTACAAACAGGACCCTTCTAAATTGATATTAAAATCTAAATAATTGTAAATATGGTACATAAATATACTTAAACATTTTGAAAATCAGAGTTTAAATAAATTCGTTATCAAAAAGAATGAGTTGAGCATGCTTGGTGAATCACTCTGTATATTATGCTACATGTCGCGTGGAGAGTCGACGGCAGCAGTGGTTTCAGGTCAAACGCGCGTCCGTCCAACATGCGAAACTGGGCCACACCGAGACTGCAATGACGTCATTCACGGTGATATCCATGGTTACGGGCAACGGAATGACGTCACGGTTAACCCAGCTTCCTGGTCCGGGGCCATACGAAACATTCATTAAACGAGGCCTATATATGTATATATATATATTGTATACATACACACACACACACACCTTTTGACGTATTTATCCACCCCTAAACCGTCTTAAAACACACACGCAAAACTACCAACGGGCTATATATACGAGTACATGTCGCCAACCCTCTTATAAAATGTTTTTAGGAATTCCTTTTATATATATGCTCCAAGTGATAAAAATTGTTTTCTGTGACGAATAAAATTCAGTTTATTTTTTCGATTTACGTCCTGAAAATTAATATTTTTATTTTTTCAACTATGCTATAATAATACATACATTCAATTCATTGCAACATACATAAACACACGTATAGTTACACTCGAAAAAGGTGTATAGCTAGATATCATCGTACAACTAAGTATTAACACAAAAATAATTATATAATAGATTGAATGACAGCATCTGCTGCAAAGGGTTGAAAGTCGTTCACAAATATACAGGCTTACTTGTTGAATGGACGTCGTCACCCCCCCTCCCCCCCTCCCACGAGTGGCTCGCGTTCACTTCCGGTGTAGAGCACCCATCTCATATCCATTCATCCATTCGTTCATCTATCCATCCACTTATCCAACAACCAGGCACCTCTGTTGTTTATATTCATCAATTCATTTTGTATCTAATGCAGTTATACGACTGGGTCATTACTCATACTGGCTGTAACTGGTGCACATTGGGCTAATAACGCGCGTGAGACACATCACGTTTGATGATCCAATTTGAATCTGATAATTACGAAAGCGGGGCTAACGCACCTACTTTATTTACACCAACAGTCGTCGTTTACGGTCCATACTTACAGATCCCTTGATGGTAATGACGTGTTTGACACTTAAAAATAAATTACGTACTTAAAGTTATTCAAGGAATAAAAAATATTACATAGTACAAACGTGCCATAACTTATAACTTATAAGTATACGTGCATTTAATAGTTAAATGAGAAAATAGAAATTAGAAATTAGAAAAAAAAATAAGAATTTTTGCCAAATAGGCGCCCGAACTAAGCCTATAGCGCCATACAAAAAAAAAAATAGTTGAATCTTAAAAAAATGCAAAACAAGATAATTATATACTATAAATAAATTTGAACTTTAACATTATTGATAAAGCATGGTTCTATCGTTAATTTAACGTAAATTAAAAATTATATTGTTTAAGGTGTTGTTTATACATTAAGTTGATAAAAAAATTAATTGCGCGTATTATTTATTCTTTGTGTAACATATTTTTTAAAATGTAATGGATCTTTAAGAAAACAGTAACAATGTTTGTTTCATTTAATTTTATAAATTCACAGTATCATTTATAATATATTTCAATATTTGCATGGTGTATAATATAATGTATAACAGACAAGATGAAGTATTATTTTTATTTTTATAAAATAAATATAATATATTGATGGAATTTCTAAAATTTAATTTTAATATAGTTGACCCAAAGTAAACTCTATTGTATCAAGCTATGGTAATAATTCTACTAAAGTAATGCATCATAATATTGTGTAAATCATGGATGACTAACCCACGATCCGTAATAGGCTTTGATGTGGCCCCTAGATAAATTTAAAAACCATCAATAACTTATGTATATATATTATGAGAAAAAAAAATAGTTAAAAATAAAACCTATTAATATAAGGTAACCCCATACTTTAATTGATTTAATAGTATACGAATGTGTTATCGTTATTACGATAGCGATAGTGAAAAAATAAAATATTTCATTATAATAATGTATGTAGCCTATGACAATTTTTTTTTTTTATTATTTTTAAACTAGAAAATTATACAATCTATACAAACAAGTACAATAGGCATAAGGTATGGTTTTAGAAATTATGTGTAATGACTTGATGACTTGGGGAAAGAAACCATCCAGTGAAGGTACTTCGGCTATGACAATTTCTATTTACTTAATGTGGTCAGTGTCTTCCTAAATGGTTCGATACCCCTGGCGTAAATCATTGAATAGGTATACACGAGTGTGCATATCGTGTATATATTTATATACATGACGTATAATGTACTAATGTATATAGAATATATTTATTTTTTCTCTCGAAAGATAAAAAAAATCTAAGAAAATAAAATTAAACAATAATACATTTTAAGGGAATAATATAATCTTGCCTTTGAGGTTCTGCTTGAAGTATTGAAATTACGCATTGGCACAGTCGCATTCCTGGACGGAGCAGTGCGGTACTCTTTCGGATGACCGAACATGTTATACCACCACTGAACATGCTATACCACCACTGCTGTGATCTCCGCTCTTGGTTACCGTGGGTTCTCTGATTGGATTAAAACTCCTCGAATTGCTCTAACGCTCTCGATTTTTTTTTTTTTTTTATTACATTACTTCCGGCCAGTAAACACATCGTTTTATAGCTAGGCTGCTTTCAGTTCTATATCTGTGTCACTAAAAATCCAATACATCAATAAGACGAATAATAGGACCAAAAATCATAAAGCAGACATTTTTATAACCTTAATTCTTACATTACTTCTATAGTTTTATCATTCTTTCGTATCATGTGAAAAATATTTGGTGATTAGACATTATATTTTGATTTTTATTTCAATAGACACATATCTATTATTATACATATATATACATATACGTGTTAGTACAGTACATATACGGTAAGTAGGTATTTTTATATAGCAAAAATTAAAAAACCAGTTACTTAGTTATGTGTTTTGTATTATAAATTTAAGAATAACTTTTATTAATATTGTGTCATGCACTATTATTTTACAATATATTTATTGACGTTGGGGTGTATTTTTAATTGCGTTGTATAATTGACAACTATGTAAATCATGATGTGTAAACTGTAAAGTAACAATAACATATTAGTTTGATTGAAGACTTGAAGTATGCCAACCATTTGATAACCAACACGTGTATATTAAGTAAAAATGTAATAATATTTTAATAGGTACTTAACTGAGTGTGTTAATACTTAATTACGTGTTTTCGTACCTAACTTTATTCAAACTTTTGTGGTAGGAGGAGAATAGGGAGCATCTCTAAATAATATAAAATAATATCGTTTATTTTATACATTTTTCGTAATTAAATCGCTGAATGTTTTAAAAACAAATTCAGTGAAAATTTTCGCTGTTTTTCGCAATTTTCTATTAAACGATTTGGGTCTTTTATTTATATTTATTTATAGATAGTATCATTTAATATTTTTTTTCTACACATACAAATATTTAAAAATAATATTGTAGAATAGCTCATACTACTCATAATTCTAAAAATTTAGTTTTTCACAGATTCATTTAGGGGCTCCTACCCTTGTGCTTCGATGATTAATTTACAAAATATATAAGCAATATGCTATTATTGTCTAAGAAATATAAATACACGTCACACACACACACGTGGAGATTTATGTATATGTATATAAATAAATAATAAACAATGAATTGAACCAAGGAAAAAAGGCACTCCTATATAGCTATATACATTTATACGTAGAGGTTAGAAAGCACATCTTGCCGGTTTTACTTTCATAAAGAAATGTACTATACATGAAACGATCTGTAAGTCCCCCGTGGGATATAAAAATATTATAGTCAAGTTTAATGGTTGGAATGAAATAATTTTAGTAATTTTTCGTGAAAATAATGCATTTAATTCAACAACAAAAAGTTTAATTTAATGATTTAAAACATAATATTTATTTTACTATTTGAAATTGAAATATTATTTACGTTTGCATTCATATATTTTCATATACATGTATATACAACGTTATTGTTACTTTTATTTTTAATTTTCGGTACCTCAAAGAACGTGTGAATATAGAAAAATATAATGGTCGGATGAAATCTGCTGGTTATTACAAGAGGCATTTTCATTGTTTAACTTTTAATTAGTTTTTGCAAACTGAATCCAATTGTGTGCGAAATGCGAATAATAATCAGTACCTAATCACAGTTGTTTCTTAATTTGTTTCATGGTTTATTGTCATGCATTAACCATTTACCAGATGATATTTATCTTTAACAATGTTATATGTTTTAATTAAATAACATTCATTATATTCATAATACTCACCTTATTTACAGATGATGAATTACAGTTGAGATTACAATAAAATAATTACAGATTTTATCAAAATTTTTTAATTATATTTATTATAGATTCAATCGATTATTAGCAGTGACATAAAAAAAAAAATGATAGCATTAGGTTATTATATACAAACTAATATATTTTATAAAAATGACATCTTATTCAAATATACAGTTATATCAAATAATATAACGTAATTTAATGTATTTTAAGTTTTTAAAAATTAATGAAATTAAAATAATATTTTTATAGTAAAGTATAGTTGTGAAATATTGGTAAAAGTTTAAAATGAGTCCATGACAGTGGTGTACCTAAAAAGACTATACAGAATACCCTGAAATCATAATTTTGTGATATTATGAATTAAAGAAAATATCGTCGTTACTATTTATTATGATTATAGATAAATGAACCCATTAAAATTTAAAGATGTAAATTTGGGAAAATTGTTTTAACTGTCTATAAATATTACATTATTCTTCCAAAAATAAAGAACTCCAGAAACTATAAAACCTCTACGATCTGTATTGATGTTTTAGAAAAAAACAGTTTAAGAATGACAAAAAATACGAAAATAATTAAACAATATAATGGTAATAAGCAATAATGTAACAAATAATGATTACTCATAATATTATATCATATTTATAATTATATTCTAGGTATTATCAGGTATTGGTAAATTCTACACCATGTACACCAAATGTAACCAATAGTACACCATGTATGATATATAAAATAATTAATAAAAGATAGAATATCCACATTACTTATTATACCAAATGTATTATACATTGTATTTATATTTTAATCTAATAAAAGTGTATAGGTATACATTTATATTCATGATAAATTAATTACTTCTATTTTTTTTATAAAATCTTAAGTAAATAATAATTTTTATAATCTAAAAGGGTAAAATGTGCAAATAATTACTTAAAAACGTTTTTTTTTAATATTTTTTATTTAGAATACTCAAATAATAAGGATGAAAAAGTACGTACTTTTGGAACTAAAAAATACGGTTAGTCTGCCAAATCTGATTGGATTGAAAGTGTGCCAACTTTTTAATTTTGATTTTTAAAAACTTATTTGAATGTGGTTTTTATATTAAATGTTCCATTTTCCTAAGTTTTTCTACCGACACACTCTTAATAAAATTACCTTAGCACAAAAAGGCACAAAATCCCATCTGTTGTAGATATTTTTACGAAAACCATGGTTATAATAGGGAAGAAAATATCAAATCTATTGTTGGATAATGGGAATTGAAGGAATAGAAAAACATACAAAAAGTTCGTCTCTCGTCGTGTTTTTTTCATTAACATTATTGTTTATTATCTCAAAAGTAAAAAAAAAGTTTAATTACAGTGGTATTATTATATGAATTAACTAATAAATTAAACACAAAAACTCTATTTTGTGTTTTATTTTTAAATACATGTATTTTATAATATATATATTATGTTTCTTTAAAATTTACTAGAATTAACTTATAATTATATGATTATTATTATTTTTATTTTTTGCTATAAAATATAATCAAAATAATATATTATACATTTATTTATTTCGAAGAAATATTATATTCCGAAAATAAATCTCTATGTAGTTATACAAAAGTTACTGTTATACTGTATATAACAGTTCATAAAATATTCATTATTGTTTTAACTAAAATTAATTATTTGAAGAATATTTTATTATTAGAACGCTATTATATTTTAATAAAAAAGTTATTCCTCAGTCGTAAATTATTATGGGAATGTGGAAAAAATATGTTTTTTACTAACCATAACCAAGTTAAAGAGGATGAAAAAGGTATCGTTGGTTATTCATTATGAGATACCCGGGTATTAAATGTGAACCCCATTAGTTTAGAGAAAATGTATGGTGCTGGTTGGTACCATAGTTAATTCACTTTAGAGCCAAGTTAACTTGGTCAATATGTCAGGAGACTTTTGGACCGGTTCCAGAAACACCACACCCTCAAGGAACATGGCACTAAAAGTTCTAGTTTTTTTTTTTTTTATTTACACACACACACACACACACACACACACACACACACACACACACACAATGATGATGATAATAATAATAAAATAAAGAAATCGTCGTTGTCTTGAAGCCAAGAAAACATAAGAGAAGGACAAAGAGGAAACAATATTTTACAACAAACTACTGTATATAGTAGATGATAAAGGGAAGGAATAAGGGGATTATTTGGTATAAAACTCCCCAAATGCACCTGGCGCAGTCCAGACATTATTTACAGCGTTTAATTTATGCAGAACGATAATGGTTTATATTTACTTATGGCTAGGAAAGATAACTGAGAAAATCAAGAAAAGTATAATAGAAATGATCAAACAAAACACTTTTAGATCATGGTAAAAAAATTAGCTTATGGTATTGTATTAAGTAATTTTGATTAATTCTTTTGTAAATACAGCAATAAAAATAATGACATCAACAAAATAAATCAATCATTTTCAATAACTGACCTAATATAATGCATTTAACTATTTAAGATTCATTTATTGTTATTTAATATGTATACCTACTAATATTGTAATATTGACTATTGTATGTATATTATATTGTATTGCATTTGAATATAATTATAGTATATATGTATAATGTATATAATATTTAAGTGTAATTTTATACACTTTTATTATGTTTTATGGGAAAACTTGTATCTAAAGTATGAATGTATGACTCAATAATATTACACTTACTAATGTGGAATATTTTGAATGATTTTTTTCTCATATATAAAAATATAATCATAGGAAAATATCACACTAAAACTTACTCTTCTCTCTATCACTTCCCTTTTTTACACTATTTTTCTCATACACATACACTCAGTCTTTCTCTCGCTTTAACAACATGGTCCAATAAGCTCAAATAAAATACGTTCCGTTACGTCCCAAGAATTTATATCTGCGTGTATGAATTTACAACTATACACACGCGTGCAATGCGGGCAAAGGCGTACAAAAAGGTTTCGCGCGCACACCGCCCCGGTGATTTATACACAACTTACTGAACTTGTGGCCGAAAGGATATAACACGACCGAGCGGAGGTCGTGAAGAGAAACAAACATACCGTGAAATTTTTGGTCTAGGTGACGTTTCGACAAAGTCGTTTGCCAAATAAATATAAAGCTGTACAACATTCTAAAATAGTATATATAAAAAAAAAGTATAATATATAAAGAAAAAAAATTACACCCACACATATGTAGTAACCAACTGAACTCCTTGGACTGGAAATATGCGTCGTCATTATTACTATCCAACATGTACAATTTACTGCTTCATGCATTTACTCAAGTCATTTGAAATAATATATTATGGTCAGAAACCTCACTCACTGTGAATTATTGAGCTTACAAAGTATGTAAATGAATGTACATTATACATTTTAAAGAATTATATGTATGCAACTGTTGACACAAATTACCAATAAGAAAAAAAACATTATTAATTTTATTGTGTAATAACTAGTAGTATAATTTTCCGTTGAAAGCTAACTTCGTTATTGAAGTTCTAATATCTTCTAAAACCTAATAGCTAAAAACGATTGAGTACTGGTATACGTAACCAAATTTTATTTTGTTTTCAATACTATATACTTGAGTCAATTTGTAAGCTTCGTGTTCATTCACGTCACACAAATGATGCAAGATGATGATGAAACTTCTTTTGTTGTTACAATAGGGGGCGACCAGTCTACGCGTTGATTGATTGTTGTCATTTCAGCCACTTCAAAATTGTTAAGCGTTCTACTTCCAATTCAACCACTTCATTTATCTTTCCAGATTGAATACATTTAGTTTAACTAGTGACAAAATCACATGTTAGCTTATAGAAAATAAAAAACACATTAAAAATGAGTTTAGCGAGGAGTATGTTGTATTTATTTAAAAACTTTAAATATAGTATGTTTAATATTATTCTGATGATGTTCTGGTTAATGTTCAATTAGAAAAATGGTTTGCTGTGGCCTGTGAAATACTAGTCAGCAGTAGTCACAAACACTCAAATTGTACTAATTAAATTTGCTTAAAAACAGATTAGAATCAAGTTCTGCCACTTTGGTAAACGAATTTAACTTGTGAAACTCATTTACATTGATCTTAAATGTTTACGCATACGTCTATAATATACATAATATATATCAATAAACACGTTTAATATTAAAATATTTTATAACATTTAGGCTGTCTGAAATATCTAATTTGTATAATTTCTATAAATTTTTAGACGATATATTTTAGATTTAATAAATTTAGGTACTTAGTCATAATAACGATCGCCAGAAACGTTTAATAATATTTCAAAGAAGTGTAGTATTTTATATATTTTTATTTTCTACTAAATTTTACATTAAATCAATATAACATACATTATACTGCGGCGTGTAGGTCTTTAGCTTATTCTAAACGTATAGATAAGTATACAATTGTTAGACCGGCGTTCTAAAATACGTTTATTTTTAAATTCTTAATATAATTACAGGCAGATTTAACCTATAGTGATGATTAATTAATTAATTAATAACGGCGTGCTTATTTTTTGGGCAAGTCTAAATTAAATATCTTTTAACTGCACACTAACTGTATGCTTCAACGCGAAAAAAAGGCGCTGTGTTCAAAATTGATAAAAATACGACGTGTAACTCGACGTATACTCGACATAATATTATCATCCAAACTCCAACCGTCGTACGCTTTAAAAAAAAATTCATTTGAAGCCCATGTGCCTACGTTTCTTCAGGAGCCATGTCGATTACAGAAAATTTGTGAGTGCCATCAAATGGTTTTGCCCGGTCGTCTCTCTGCGACTATACATGCAGCGAATTTATCCGCTCAATTCAAGTGCACTGCATTATCCGTACAATCACTAATACTCAATATATATTATAGTAAAATATTACAATATTATAATAGTATATAACATTTTTATTAATACAATCCCACGTGTTATTGGCCTATAAGGGGCGTAATTTGCGTGATGCAATCGTGTGCGATTGCATCCCATAGATGCTCTTTGTTTTTACAGATTTGTTATTGAAAATGACAGACGTTTTTCTAACACAAATAACTAATAATAATACCTACTTTGATGGTTTCACACATTTTTAATGATAAAAGTGATAATATTTTCAATTTTAATTTTTTTTGTAGAAATATATAACGATACATTTATCGAACTATTTAAACATTTTAAATACTTTACTAATTTCAACTTTTTAAATTATCTTCTGAATTTCCTTTTACCTAATCATTTTTTATTGAAAAAAAATGTTAATAACTCATAATATTCTTGCATTATATTTTGTATCAAATAAAAATAACGTTCAATTATTATTTTCCACCTAATCCGAAAGTACTATTATTTTTTAAGTGGTCTTAATATTATGAGTAGCTATCGATGCATTTTTTTTTTTGAATTACACACAAAACTCTGAAATTACGCCCCTAGTGCCGATTATATACGTTTAACGAACGTGATAATCTATAGTATAATAAAATACGTCATATTATACAAAATAATAATAATATATAGTATTATAATATATATTTTATACACGGAAAGTGACATTATATAACATAATATAGACATAAGTGCGCGCGCGCGGGTATATATATATATATATATATATATATATATATACATACATATATACATACATACACACGCGCGCGCGCGTGTGTGTGTCTATATACGGATATTTAAGCGAGAGCGGAGAGCATTACGCTGTATCTCGCTACTACGGCGGCGGTGTTCCCCCCGGATCAATACGCCGGCCAGCCAGCCAGCCAGCCAAGGGTAACTCAGGGCGTGGCGCTCTCATATGGACCGGTCGCCACTTCTTCGCCCTTCCACACCGCGCTGTGACCACCGCCGCCGACACTCGCTCGTTCGTCCTATGGAACTGCCGCTGTTCTCGTTTTCATCTGTCGTCGCCGCGTCATCCGCCCAGCGCGCGTAATATGATATTATATTTTATTCTATAATATACAGGAGCAGATCCAGGGGGGGGGTCTTTGGATATATTATATAATAAAATAATGTATTTATTTATAAAATAAAGTCTTGATATTCATAAATTTAAAATACAAACAAAACTGTTAAAATTGTATTTTTTTTTTTTGAAAAAAATGTACCTGCCCACCTCATTTCAAACTTTTAGATCCGCGTATGATTATACATATATATATTATACTTTCATTGTAGTTTTATCATTTATCGCCGTGCTTAAGGAATCCGTTTTCCAATTACACGCGAGTCATATTATTATTATTATTATTATGCAAAATTAATATATGCATTGTACTCTCGAGAAACGAACACATTTGCATAACACGATTGCCTATTGAATATCAAGACCTAATAATATTTGCCCCCGCGCCCATCCGCCTGATGTTCATGGGCACGACCACGCACGATACGATTTAGATTTCGCAACCGAACATAGTATACAGTATACCAACATGCCATCGTATAATCGCATTATTATTATCTATATTATACGGGATTGTCAGATGGATAACAATACTTAACGAACTGGACGTTAAAGTAGCAGAAGAAGAATAGCAATATATAGTAGGTATAATATAATAATAGTTCGTGTTATATTTATAATAAAACAACGATCGTTTAAATTTTAATCGGTCAACATTTCTCAAGTATAAATATCATAATTCATAATATTAATGTATAATTATTATTTTTTTTTTTACATATATTCGCACAATAATTATAACTGGATTGAAAATGTTGGCTATATCCAACTTAGCTTTAATTCAAAGTGTCGATGTATATATTATACTATTAAATGTGTTTATTTGAAAGTGTGAGACTATAAAATATACGTTACAGCAGTAAGTAGGCTGCATTCACTGATAAAATAGTTTTTTACTGGCACGTGAGAATCACTAAATGTTTTACGTGGTTTACTTTACACAGAAAAATATTATAACATAATTATTATAAAGTTGCATTGGGAAATCATTTAGGTTTCTTGTACGACCAAAAACTGGTTAGTTAGACATTTGCAGACACTCGTGCGGCAACTAATATACGTTTATACTGCATAAATTGTAATTATTAATTGTAATGTTCAACGTGTGTCGTAGTATAGTCAATGAATTTTATCAAACACTGTTGTAAATTTGCATTTATATTATAGTGAGATCAGGTAAAATTAGTAAAGTAAAATAAGGGTATTCTACACTACATAATATATGGTGCACAGTATTTTAAATTTAAAAAATGGAGTGCATAATTAAACTATAAATACATAGTCTAAATATTCGTTCAATATTTGATATCTAATTGAAAATTTAAATCTTTTGAAAAATATTAATTAAATAGTATAACATAAAATTTATGTGTCACTATTTAAAAAAAATGTAAATTATAATTTTGAAAAGATATTTTTATTAAACACGGAACGGATCGTTATACCTAAGTGTTAAAACATTTTATTTTTCAAAATCACAATTATCATCCGAACGAATTAACGTGCCAGATTAAATTATTCTATATAAACATTGACGTGTTTTACCAGTGTATCTATTACAAACATTATAGTGTTAAATCAAACAATGCCTTTTATGTTAACTTGATAAATGTTATTACGCCGATAAGTGATTAACAGTTAATACCTAGCCACCTGTGCTCATTGTAATACCACCCATATACCTACGAATATTCCGACAATACATGTGTATAAATGCATAATATATTATATAGGTATTTATGTAAGTGACTGTGGTCTGCAGACTGCGATAGATGTTCATAATCAGTTAATTCAGTCATTGAATTCAACAATATATATTGTAAATTCAGCTCATATGCACATTGCAAGTCATTATGTTTTTTTTTATATTAATATTGAATACATAATAAGTGCTTGCAGGATCATGCATAGAAATTTCAAACAGAGAAATGAGCGTATCTTAAATCTTGATGGAGATTAAATAGATATAATAATCAATCATATACCACTTTACCGATACAACTTTACTGTAGAGTAGATATCGAGTCGGTTATTTTTATGGATGTGTTAAAATTGTATTCAATAATATTTATCATTGTATACGAAAAACGATTCTGATCGAAGACGATCTGTCAGCCTACATAACTAAGTGTACCTATTTTAAGATATTATTGCTATCAAAATAATTAATTTTATTACTATTAAAAATATAATAGGTAGAATTCAATTTTGTAGAAAACATTGCATTTGAAAAAATAATTAAGTGTATTAAATATAATAATATACTTCAAAAGTTTTAAAAACCCTCAAAAATATTTTTAAATTATAACAAAATAAATAACATTGTTATTCTTTATTTAAATATCTAATTTCGTCCAAATTTGAACTTAAAATGTCTATAAAAAATTATTTATTTAATATATTTTTTTGATTTTTTGGTTAAATTATTAAATACTTATGAAAAATCTTGTTTTAAATTTTCAATCCTTAGATGTAAAAACTGACAATTTTATACATTTTTAACTATTAAATAGTTTGCAAACATTCGGAATTTTGATGAATTCAGTAAAAATTTGAATTTTAAATGCTTATGAAAAAAGTGTGCATTTGTAGCTTAAATATTTTCGAATTTACATTTAGAACAACTTATAAAAACCTTTTTTTGAATTTTTAATCCTTAGTTATAAACATTGAACATTTTATAAATTTTTAACCACAAAATAATTTGAAATATTCGATATTTTGATGTCTAAATTTTAACATAAAATATCTATAAAAAATTATTTATTAAAATTTATTTACAAAAAACATTGTTTTAAATTTTAAATCCTTAGCTATAAAAACTAAATATTTTATAAGTTCTTAACTACAAAATAATTTTCAAATATTCAATGATGAATTTCGGTCAAAATTTGAAGTTTAAATGCTTATAAAAAAAATCGAGGGCATGTATTTTTATTATTTATTATCTACTGTTTTGACGACTTATAAAGAATCTTGTATTAAATTTTCAAGAAATTTGATCAAACAAAATTTTTTTATCGATATTTTAAGAAAAAAAATTTGAAAAATCCAAAAAATTTTTAAATTTACATTAGCTCAAAAATTGTCAAAATATTTAAAAAAATTTTTTGGTGTATAGAAAATGGTAATCTAAATATTTGGTAAAATTTTCAAATGTCTACGGTTATTCCTTTTTTGAATTACATCGAAATAAGAAAATCATTCTCGGAGAAAACGGGTGAATATCTTATCTAATTTCAAACACTCATAAATAGTTATATTGACTTTCTGATAAATTTTTATTTTAGAAAGATAGAAAAATTTATAGAGATCTTTGTGTTGAATTTTAAAATCTTAGATTTGAACAGAAAAATGTTTATGAATTTCCTAATTAAAAAAAACTGCAAAATTTATTATGCTTATAAATAGCTCAAAAAAGGCAAAATATTTTGAAAATTTTATGGTGTATAGAAAATGTTTATATAAATATTAGGTAAAAATTTCGTATATCTACTGTGATTACTTTTGGTGTTACACCAAAAAACAAAATCGATTTTGTCGAAAATTGACTTCGCATAAAAATTCCCGTTTTCCCTTAATTTTTTTGTTGTTTTTCTCGGCGTGTTTGAAAACTATGGGGAATTCTTTAATTTTTGACTCCTCCCTCCCCCCTCAATGTACCAACTAGATTCACTTTCCTATCAGAAAAGATGTTGATGAATTAAATCGGAGATTTTTACTGCCCTTAAACGCGGTGATAGACATATAAAAAGAAAAAAACACACATCATTGTAAAATCAATACATTCCTCTCTCCGCTCAGAATATAAAAAAACTTAACATAATATAGTATATTTAAACGAAGGGAGTCTGAACTAATGATCCTCATTCTTCCTGTGTGGAATACTACTCAAAACTCAATAGAATCACAGTTCCTAATATAATAGGTATACCTTATAGCACCATACCACTGCCACGGGATATAATGTTAATATAGAGGTTGTATGATTATCTTCATATAATAACATTTAAACTTTAAAATAATTATTATCCAATATGATTAATTCTGAATATTTGATTAGTTTTAACTCTAAAGTATTATTAATTATTTATAAACAAAACGTAAGTTTTTTATAGTATTTCGTGGTTCACAACTAAAGGTGATAACTTGATTTTTTTGATAATCCACTTATCTATTTATGAATAAAGGTTAACTTATCAATTGTACCTAATACAAGATTATAAACAACTATTTAAGCATTACTTAAAGAGTTATCGAGAGCTAAAAGGTTCTAAATAAACGCAATTTACAATTAATATATAATTTAACAGTGATCTAAATGTAAACTTTCAGTTCTTAACTAAAGTGTTAAAATAATATTCAAGGTACTTCATGTTCGTGATAATATAAATAAGTTGTAACCAAAAAGTACACTACCTATATTATATTCATTAAGTCAATTATACAATTAAAATATTATTGTTCAGTATTTAATCATTGTAAATTTGTCACCAAAATTAAAAAGTTATTAAAATGATTTACTTTTAACATTACGTCACATAATATTCTTTTTGCTTTATTGAGATTAGTTCCCCAAAAAATATGCATACAACAAAAATACAAAATAATGAAAATAATATATTTACAACCAAAAGGTTCTAACTGTCAAATGTTTTGGTCTTTAATTACAATTGTTTGCAATATACTTCTTTTACATTAAGTTTTGCTTAGACTAAACCCAAATTACAAGACTTAATACATAACAACTTTGTTCATTTACTAAACATCATTCATTACGTAAGAAGATATGATTTTTGAAGTTTAAAATTGCTCCCCTGAAGTCTGAATAATTTTATAATTTAAGATAGCACCTTTTAACTATTGACTCTGTGCACACTTTAGGTGTAAACCATACACTGTTAGGCAATGTACCAACTTAGTTATTATTGATTGTTTATTTGCATATAATCAAATGTATCTATCATACTTCAATTATGTTGTGTATAGTTTATATGACTTTATTTAAATAGAAAAGTATATAATAATATAAAACCTTCAATCTATAATATTAGGTTAGGTTAGGATATACATAAATATTGATCGTTGATTAATAATTTTAATATTGAACCTATTGTTAATGGATTAAAATTTTATATTTTTTTAATTAAGTACTTGGTTATAATTTGAACGTTAATCTTTAAATTACTAAATACTAATCCAAAAAAAAATATACTTTGATCTTGTTTAGACAGTTATTTTGACGGATTCGGAAATTGTAATATTATAAAGTAAATAGCTTAATCAATCATGTTACCTAATTACGCAAACTTTACACATATAATTTCATCCGTCAAAATTTCCAACTAATTGATCAATAATAGAGTATATAATAAAGTATAAACTGGTAGAACTTACAATGTGAATATTAAGTTCAATTATATAATAATTAAATATTACAATGTTAATTATTATCACATTTCATATATTTTATCAACGAAAAAATTGTATTTTAGTGTGAGGCTGTAATAGATTTAGTTTTAAATTTATACAAACATAGTTTTTAGTGCAGTTTTATTTTAATTTATGTAATTTTTTTCAACAAAATCATCATAATGTCACATAGGTTCATTAAAAAAATTGTGTTTACTAAAGTTTTTTTAAAGCAATATCTGAATATCGATTATAAAAAATAAAAATATCTATTTATTACATTGAAATAATTATACATATTACATCTATTAGTATTATACATATGCTTAGCCACCAAAATAATTTTTTCGAGGCTAAAGATCTCCTAAGAATAAAAATAATAATACATATTTGACACATAAATTAAATTCATATCAAATTATTATTTACATTAAGTTAATATTTTAAATTATTATTATTTATTTATTCTCTTTTCTATTCTATGTACACGATTTTGAATAGATATACTTCTCCAAAAATGTCATATATACATCTCATTATATCACAAATCGTCTCATCTTGATACCCAAGAAAGTTAAATTTTTAAAATTCTCAATAGTTTTTAAAAAATGTAGAAGAAAAACTATCGAAAATTAGACTATTTATTTTTTTATACAATAATTGTTGTCTTCACCAATTAAGCTCGAAAATTGGACTTATAACTGCAAATTTGACGAATCTTGAAATTTATTTTAATTATTTATTCTTAACTTTAAAAATAGTGGTCTAACTTCAGAGATTTAGAATTTGAATACTTATTAACAAATGTCTTTGTAAATATTAAAAATACAAACTTCAAGTGTATATAAAAATAATTGTTTGAGCCAATATTTATGAAACTTAAAATGTTTGGGGAGATTTTATTGAATTTTAAATGAACAGTGCAAAACTAACCTGGACTTTAGATATTTACTTTAGCTCTAAAATCTTAATATGGAAAAAAATTATAATTGAACTTTTGAGACTTGAGTATGCGTAAGATTTAAAATTATAATTTGTAATCAATTTAGTACAAACTACACTATGATAAAAGGTGGTACAGAAGTTTAAAAATGTAATGTTCTCGTTTTTTATTTATTTTATTCAGTTTGGTGGATTTTATTAACATATCAAAATGTTTTACTAAAAATTTAAATATTATTACCATCCATGTATGTTATAAGATTAATAATTTTAAAATATTATCATTTAAACACTTTTTTGTACTACATTTTGATTAAAAAAACATACACTTATTTATGAAAAATACATATACTATATCTTGATTTTGAAATTTAAAAAAAAAAACAATATTTCCCTACAAACAATATATACTTATTAGTTGTACATTATAAAAAATAATATGATAATATGCTTATTTGTTTGTTCTAGATTTTCAATTTTAGTTTTGAACAAAGAAGTACAAGAATAAATATTTTCTTGTTGCTGAACACTCAAGTCTCAGATATTTCAATTAAATAGAACCATATTCATGTTTACTGGTAAGTAAAATTATCATGATTATATGATATATATATATATAGTAGACACTAAAGTACATTGTAAGGTTCTTGCAGAAATTACATATTAGTAGATAGTATGTAAAATATAATATAAATTAACACAATTTAGGTAATCATTAATTTCTAATCATATTATACGTATGTTAAGGAAATCTTGAATTGTTCACGAAGCCCAATTTTAGTGGTCCAAGTAGAGAAAAGCTTTCATTGTTAGAGTAATGTGTACAATACCAAATCAAATACGGTAAAATAGATGGATTAAAATGTAATCAAGTATTACATTTCAATTTACAAAATTAAATATTGCTATTGTCAACAAGTGTTATTTAAATTCTAAAATATTTAATTAATTTAAACTGCATTAATATAATTCAGATTTTAATAATGAAAATAGAATTATTTTAATTAATGAACAAGTTTCCTTACATCATAATAAATTGAAATACACAATATTATAAATATTAAATTTTACACAGATAATTTTACCGATAACAAATTATTTAGACAGGCCTGGGCCCTTGTTGATAGGCAATGATTAATTGAACACTTTAAAATTTAAATGATAATCTTCACATTGCCCCAAATATTCACACTTTTTACACAATACCTAAATATCTTACTTCGTATAACAACAATCATAATATACAATATAAATACAAAACAAATACAATACAATACAATACAAATATAAATATATGCGGATACAATGTTATATCAATAAACGTTATATAAAAATTAAAACTACAAAATATTAAACCTAAATCTTATCAAAAGTTAACTGTTAGCTTTAACATGTTACACAATGTTATGTGTATAAATATTATATAAAAATCAAGATTGCATAATATTTAAGCTAAATCTTATCTAAAGTTAACCATTAGTTTTTTTGTCAACTGCAGTATAGCCTTTTTTATATAATTTTTATTCATAACATAAATAATAAATGCTAATTGCGTAGGTCCTTTGTGTTACTATTTTACACAATAACAGTAACAGAATTGGCCCTAAGATATAGTCATTGATTATATTCTGTAATCACTCTACAGATAATAATAATAAAAAAAAAATAATCTATTTTACTTTTTTCTGAGATAACATTACCTTACTGATAGTAGTCACTTTGTAGAAATTAGGTCTTTGTAAACAATATATGCAATTTACTGTAGGTTATGTAATATATATTTTTAACATTTTTTCAAAATTCTGAAGGGAGCCATGAATATATTTATTTTACAATGATGTGTTTTATTTTGTATCTGGAGACAATTTTTGTAGTAGAAAAATATATCAATATCTTTTCTGGTAGGAAAGTGAATCTAGTTGTTACATAGGGGGGTCAACAATGAAAAACTCTTAATACGTTTCTTAACAATTAGGAAAGACAAAAAAAAAAAAATAGGAAAAATGGGAATTTTGAAACGAAATTAGTTTTTTACCAAATCGATTTTTTTATTCTATATTTTAGTTATAATTAAAAAACAAATAACTATAGATGACCTCTGTATAGTATAGTAGCCAGAGTTGGGCGTTATTCGAATGAAATTTTATCTAGATGATTATTTAGATAATATTTTATTCGAATAAATTATTATTCGAATAATTTTTTTTACAATAATTCGAATAAAAATTTATTCGATTAATTTTCAACTATTATTATTCGAATAAAAAATTAACCGATTCAATTTTAAACATAGATATTGAAATGAACAATAAACAAATATCTATCAATAGAAGAAAGTTTAGAATTAGAAAATTAGATATGTTTTTTTTAAATTATATTTTAATAATAGTTTTATAATATTATAATATGAATAATATTTAATGGTAATATTTCATAACAATTATTACAACAATCATAAATATTAAATAGTAATAAATAATAATTACAAAAACATAAATAAATAATAACAGCAAAAATGGAAATATAATATAATTATAACAAATTTAGAATTTTAATAAATAAGTATAA
>JACXSJ010000544.1:0-134858 GCA_014851325.1 Pentalonia nigronervosa | reverse complement strand
GTTTTTTGTTCGAATAATCATAGTTGAAAATTATTCGAATAGTTTTTTATTCGAATAATCATATTTGAAAATTATTCGAATAATCATAGTTGAAAATTATTCGAATATATTTTTATTCGAATAATTGTAAAAAAATCATTCGAATACAGATTTATTCGAATAATTATCTAGATAAAATTTTGCCCAACTCTGATAGTAGCGCATCATAGTTAGCAAGCATAGATTCAAACCATCAATTTTGTTGGTAAATTGTTGAACATTGTTGGAGAACTTTCAAAATTTGTTGACTTTATTTTCACCGGGATGCCAATATTCAATTTTACGCTGCCAACTTCACTCCAGAAACGCAACTGTTTGGTGGGGCATGTTTTTTATGCTAAAATTTTTCATAACAAATTGTTGAAAACTGTTAAACAACTTTTTGTTGAAGGCTTTTGTCATCATCAAAATATTTGTTGGTAAATAATTATTGGATATTGATGAAAAACTTTCAAAATTGTTTGGACTTGATTTATACTTTTCAAGTTTACAGCTTTATAATAATAATATATAATTTATATTAAATTTAAAACTCGGCTGAAAAAATAGTCACCGGAGTCGACATAAAATCGGGATAATCACCCAGAGATAAATTCAATGTATTGGGTGACTTTTTGTTGTACTTTGATGGAGTATAGTTTCAAATTCACTTTTACAAAATATTTTTAATAGTTTTTTTTTAAATTATTGTCAATAAATAGTGTTTTGCTCGATCAAAAGCCTTTAAAATGTGATACAAGGTTCCTTATAAGTTGTAATTATAGCCATTTAAAAATATTGATGATATATAAGCACGATTTTTTTTTTTTTTTATTGATATATTAAGTTAAAATGACAATATTAGATATTTAAACAAGGATTAATTTGAAAATATTATTTGTGAGTACTTTAAACTTTTAACGTAAATTATTATATTTTATACACACAACAATGACATTTTCAAATGCAATTTTTTTGACAAAAATTAATTCAACGTACTAATACTAAAATAAATTACTTTAATAGCAATATAAATTATAAATATATTATAAAATGTTCTTATTGTTAATATTGGCTGCCAGACCATGTTCGCTTTGAATCGTATTTCGTATGCAATGATGTTTTATTAAATTTAAGCAACACATACATTAAAGTGACTTACTCAATGACAAGATACATTCATCATCTACTGTTAGTAAAACAGTCACCTATTTTCCCTATTTTTTAATTACACAATCAGTAAATATTTTTTTACAATAAGCATATTTGTATATTACACATGTGGTGAATTCCTAATCATAAAATAGACATAACAGTCGACAGACATGTTAAAAAGAAGTATCCCAATAGGCAGTGGTGACTCTTAGTCTTTTTTTTTCATTGTTAAATAAAATTAGAAACAAGAAATATCATGTAACCTTTTTTATTTAATAACATAATTAGTTTATTTCTGAACTTTACTTAACCATTAGCATTTCACATTTAACATAAGCAAGAGGCTTATATTGTAATTGTATTGTATTGGTCTTTATTGTTTAATATTGTACTGGAAAAAGTTATGAGAGAAATTAATATGAACCAACATGAGGGAGTGAACTTAAAGGGACACATTATAGAACTACTGGCGTACGCAAATGGCCTAAAACTGATAACAGAGTCACATAATGAAATTAAGTCACTATTTAGTCGGCTAAAAGAGTCATCAGCAAAAATAAGTTTTCACGTAAATAAGAAGAAAACACAATGGCGGTCGTAAGGAGGTAGAATAACGTAAAAATAAGCCCTTCCTTAAGTATAGGTCCATATAATTTCGGTAGAGTGGATCATTTCAAGTACCTAGGGACGATTTTAATAGAAAACAGTGAAACAGGAAAAGAAAATAGAAGCGAGAATTTAGGCTGGAAATAAATACTTCTAAGAAATAGATATACACTACCTCAATAAAACCAATTGTTACATATGGAGCAGAGACTTGGGCAATCGGGAAAATTGACGAGAGCATACTCCTCGATTTTGAAAGAAAAATCTTGAGAAGAATTTTTGAAGCTGTAAAGAATAAGTACTATAACTTTTGAATGGAAGATAAGAAAGAACGAGGAATTAGATTCACTTACAGAACATCGTAGAAACATTTAGAAACAAGAGACTACAATGAGCAGGGCATTTTTGGAGAAACTAAAGAAATCAAAACCATATTCTGCTAGTGCTTAAACACTAGTTTGGACAAATATATTTTAGAGTTTCTGGTTACAATAGTTACACAGTAACGTAACTAAATTACTTTTTAAGCTGCATGTCGCAAATAAATAATTATATATTTATACAACAAAGCAGTCAATCAATATACAATATTATAAATTATATACAATATAATATATAAGTTAATAATGTCATAATCATTATACCTATTGACTATAAATTAAAACTAAAAAAATATTCAATTAAAAATAAATCTAAATTATAGAATTATATTATAATTTATTACTATAATTTGTCAATAGTAGAAATTTAGTAATGATTTAAAGTATTTTAGTAAAAATACTTTTATTGATATCTTATACATTATATTATTACTATTAATTTCATGTAAGTATTGGATTAAAATAATTAAATTTTTGTAAATAATTTAAATACTTGAAAACATATTTGGATGTTACTCCAGTCTCAAATACATTGGCTAAAGAAAGGTCTGTCTGCAAGTGTTTACCGCTCTGTTGTATAGTAGGTGTGGAGTGGGTCACTTTCACAGATGTGTTAAATTTGAATTCAATGATATAAATCATTATATACGAAAAACAATTTTCAGCAAAGACGATCTGTCAGCTTACATTACTAATTGTATTTTATGATATTATTGTTATTAAAGTAACCCAATTTACTATTAATAATACAGTAGGTTGAATTAATTTTTGCCGAAAATATTGCATTTTTTGTATAAAGTATAATAATATACTTTAAAAGTTTCAAGCACCCGCGGAAAATATTTTAAAATACAATGAAATAATTAGCATTGTTATTTTTCGTTTATATATCTAATTTTTTTCAAACTTAAACTTAAAATGTTTATAAAAATTAACCACGTAAATATATTTTCAGATTTTTTGATTACAATATAAAATAATTAAGATAAACCTTGTTTTAAATTTTCAATCTTGAGCTATAAAAATTGAACATTTTATAAATAACTACAAAATAATTTGCAAATATTCGAGATTTTGATAAATTTTTTGTTGTTGAAAACTTTCTATAGGAAAATCTATTTTAACGAACTTTATATTTATATAAATTAACTATTAATATCAATGGATTAAAAAAAATAATTTGATTAAAATAATATTATTATTATTATTCACACTTATTGGAATGAAATTGACTTAAGTATTTTTGAAATTGGTAGCATGGCTAGGCAAATTAACTATTTTTTTAACTCGTTAAGTTAATATAGAAAAATTTAAGTTAAGTTTAAAGTTGAAAGTAACTTTTCTTTTTTATTTAACTTGTTAAAAGTTAAAAGTTAATTTTAAAAAAAAAAGTAACTTAACTTAGTTAAAGATAAGTTACTTTTTTTCATATAAAATTAATTATACCTTTTTATTAAAGCTTAACAAATAACATAATATAATGGAAGTCTTATTATTTTTTTTAAAAATGTATGTAATTGTATTAATTACAGTAGGTACTTATATTTTTCAATCAATTATAAAATTCAACAAAACCCCTATGATTACCCCTATAGTCCTATAACGGTTCTGTTTAATAATAATATTATATAAACATATTTTCTGCGAATTAGCAATTAAAATATTATTATTTATAACTTATAATAACTTAATAATATATAGTAAGCATTATATATATTAAACCTTTTCGTTATTTACTCGTAATTAAGTACTTATTACGTTATTTTAATACCTATTGAAACCCCAAATACAAAATTAATACCAAACACTTGCGATAGTTGACAATTTAGAACTTTTTTAGAATACAGAATAGAATAACATAAATAGTATTTGATTTTTCAGACAATTATTATTATTTTTTTTATATATATAAAAATAAGTTATAAAAATCAAAATATAATTTTAAATCTGTGAAATTAATATTAGAAAAAATTAACTCAGTAAGTTAGAAATTACTTATGAAAATAAAAGTAACTTAACATTAATGTTTTAACTCGTTAATACCTAACCTTATTGGGAGAAATTAAAAAAAATACTCTACATTACTTTCTTTAGTGCATTAATGAACATCGGTTAAAAATCACTTGTGATAATTTACACCCCCCCCCCCCCACCCCACCCACGGTAAAATTTTACTAAAGATACTTTACCGGGGAGAGTAAAATTTTACGCGGTAAATACTCACTGGCACACCGGTATATTTAAACAAGTAGATGTGCATATTGTGAATAGATAGAAATTTTACTGGGTGCGATATTATATTGACTTTATAGTGAAATTATAGTAGAATATAATATAAGCAACGGTGTCGTTGTTTTTTAGCACAGCGTCGTTGTGGTGTCGACGACCGCTAAGATATCAAAATAACTTTCACGTACCATTTTAACCAAGTTTTATTCATTTTAAATACATTTTGCGACAAGAACAATAACATTATTACAATGACAGCACATAGTCTATCTACGCAGGCTTTTATATCTATGATTTTCAGATCGATTTATTTCACCACATACAATATATAAAATAAAAATATTTAATAACACTATAATAGACCATCGTTAATAAATTTGATGTATGTCACACAGTACAGTTGCATAACGTATAGGGTTTATTAGGAAATATGTACGGATTGATTCTACAAATCAAACTTTAGTAAATACCAGCATAGTTAATAAGGACAATTAAAAAACAGAAAATCTCTTATTTGGAATAGTTATTTTATTGTCTTATTACACTTATATTTTCTCATTTCTAAGATCATGGTATATGATTGTTTTAAAATGTAACAATCTATCGGCCTTTATAGCAAGGGTGGGCAACTTAAAGTTATTAGAGAGCCAATTTCTAGAACTTAAAAATCTCTAGTGGGCCAGAGAGCATAGAAAGAAAAAAAGGTCATTACAATTTAAAATTTAACATACTTTAAAACATGAAAATAATAAAACCAACGCTATCAGCCAGCGTAACATAACGAATACGACTAAACTGATAAAATAAAATAAGTACATAAGGTATGATAATATGTATGCCTCTATAAATATATATGTAGACATTTAATAAATAAGCTGCAGTTCAATACTAGAGTAAATATCTAATACTAGAATTAATTTCTACGTTTTATGAAAAACCTAATAAAATAAAATTTGGATAAACGCTAACATTTTATAAAATAATTTGAAAATATTAGCATGGGCCATATAAAAAAAGTATGCGGGTCGAATGCTGCCCGTGGGCCGCCAGTTGCCCATCCCTGATTTATAGAATCAAATTCGTTGTGAAGTGTATGAATTTTTAGTATATTGAGAAAGGAATAATCATAATGACATTTTCACCAAATATTTTTACTAGTCTTTTCTAAGCATGATACACTTTTTACACATATAGGTATACTAATCTCATTATTGAAACCTGATTTTTGTTTTTTTTTTATATATATTTTTAAGCAGTGTAAGTGCTATTATTTTACTTGATATTTAGTAAAAAAAACTTGAATTTTTATATGAAATGCCTACACCATTATTTAGCTTTATGCACCATAAGCTAAAGCTATAATTCATTCAAATGGTTTCTGTGAATTTTGTGAAATTCCAAACTTTCCTGGGAACAATATATGCGCTCATAGAATATTGCCAAAACGATCAATATCATTAATTATTATATTACCAATACGAAATATAATTATACCTATTATAATATATAAAAACATGCGAAACGGGTGCGATTTCTGAATAACTTTGAACGGCGGCAGCGGTGGCGGTGCGCTTGAAATCGATGCATGAGACTCCGAATAAGATTGATGACGTCATAAAACGGGCGCGTTGTGAGTTTGTGACGTATGGACGTCTGAAACCATTTCTCAGTGCATTACCGCAAGGGCAGCGGCGAGACGCTTCGCGCCTCTACGCCGTTTCAATTCAAGTTTTCGCACACGTTCTATCACCGCTCTGCTTTAATGCTAGACGCTGCCACCCCGGTAGGCACGCCGTCCGCACCGTTCGCTATACACTCGGTGTTGTATACACATAGGGTACCGCTTCCCATTACAACCTCTTAACACTGCAGATCGTCCATAGACCCTCTGTGCCGTCATTGTCGGTAAGGCGGGCCATGATTTAAATGGGCGAATACAGATGGTGATCCAACCGGCACCCCTTCTATCCTTCGATAATGAATTTATTTTATTTTTGAAATTCTTATATATACTCTACTAAGTTAGGAATAATAAGGACCATATTTATAAATACAGTAGTCGCCGCTTATTGGACTCACTTTGGGACTCGACAATTTGAGTCGATTAACCGAATGAGTCAATAAGGCGAATGACTCAAAAAATTTTAAAAATGCTTAAATTTAAAAACGTATTTACTTAAAAATATGTATTGAGATTCAAGGTCTTTATGTATAAAAATAATAATCTAGCTATACACAATTAAAAATGAAATAGTTAAATAAAATAAAATTAATAAAATATATTAATTTTTTGATAAAAATCCATCTAATGATGATTGGATTTTCCCCTCTTCGGCAAACTTCATAAACATATTTTCATAAGATTTATGTTGCTCGAATACGTCAAAATTGACTCTTTGCTGAATCCCTCTACGTAAAATTTGAAGCGCTTCTAGCATTTGTTTATAAATACCGGTACCGACTTATTTATAACACGTTTGTTCAATATATGTACATATTTTATTTATTTATCTAATTTTCAAATGACCCTATTAACCGGTGTGTGAGTCAAATATACGAATTTTTTGCTGTATATTAGTATATGTGCGAATCGGGACCATCCGTTTTGAGTCTAATAGGCGAATGAGTCAATTAACCGTGAGTCCAATAAGCGGCGACTACTGTACTTGAATTTTATATGCCATTTAAATAGTATCCTGCGACGATTTAAACTTCTTTCTTTCAAATGACCCTCTATTCTTTTCACTGCAATTTGTCAAACCAATGGTTTTTTTTTTTTGAAAATGATGATATATTTTAACTATTAAGTCGTATAAATCGAAATTCGTACAAGTAGTTTTTGAGCTATTGAAGATTTTTATACTAAGGATAATTATAGGCTTAGATGTTATGGAGGTACTGATTATTTCAAAGTAATTTATTAAAATATAATATAAATGTTACAATTTTATGATTGGTAGAATTTGTCTGAGTATAATAAGTAAAAATAGACTAAATGTCTAAATATAACATAAAATACTTTACATTTTATGAAAAACCATTATTAAAGACTATTATTCTTTGTATATAAAATTTAATAACTTAGAAACCACTCGTCCAAATTTTAATAAACGCATCAACATTTTTCAAAAAATCATTTAAGTAACAATTTTACAGTAAAAAATAAACGTTATCAATTGAAAAAAAGAAGTTTGTATCGTATGCAAGTGATTCTCCTTAAATAGTCTATAAATCTAATTTTTTTAAATACATAATATTCTTAAATATAGCGTTATTAAAAATTTCAAAAATCAGAGTTTGAATAAATGCGCTATTAGAGGATAAAAGGAGCATAAGCATGCTTGATTAATCGCCCTATATATATATATATATATATATATATATATATATATATATATGGTATTTGGTGCGAGGAGCGAGCGATAAACAAAACACTACCGATCGAATTTCATCGTTTTATACCCTCCTACCATGTCACCGAAGCTTTACAGCGTACGCTACGCGACTATAGACTATTACACAATAGACGCCGTGGCGACGAACCGTTAATATTACCACCACACCCTACCAACACCCGTCATCAAAACATTGCTATTTACGGGTACACTATATTATATTTTATTATAATTTAACCCCTTTCCACGACCCGCGTTACTTATTAAACCGTTAATTTATCACAGATTTAATTTTCGACTCATTAATAATACTGTTATTACTTATTAGTTGTTACTATTATAATTTTGTTCAATAAGAATCTTTGCCATCGTCAAGTCACCTCTATATCATATTATCATAAGACGTATGGTGGCCGGTGGGTCTCTTATTATAATTGTATTAATGTAAATAATTATAAAATAATCGCGTGCTTATGAATTAATTGCCTATAATTATTTTTAATACTCACCTTTTTCTAGAACTATTTCAAAATAGTAATAAAAAATAATTGCTCTCTTAAATACTTGACAGTTGGTGTAGAAATATCGATTTATCTTCTTGCGCATTTTATGCTAATACTTTATATGTCTATAATTCTATACGCACCACATTATACAAAAATTATTTTTAAAATAACGAATGTAACTCTATTAATGCTTTCTCGAAATAATGATAGTTACCTACGCATATAAGTTATGTGGCACTACATTTAAAAAATGTAATGGTGAACATTTTAAAACAATTACATAATTATAACGTAAATTCCAACTATTGAATATATTTTTTAACCTTGGTTTGAAGAATGTAGGTATAGAAATACTAATTATAATTATATTTAAAAAAATAACACAAAATCGATAATTTATAAATATTGACGTTTAAAATCATAAATATAATCACTATTCAGTACTGAAATCAAGCTTTTGACATAACTAAAAAGTAGTTTTAAAAAATTGAATGAACATTTTTAGATTGTATTCGCATTTAATATTTTTTTTATCTCAGTAATAATGCTAAAAAATGATATATTTATAAAAAAAATATGGCCATTTAATGGCATTAAACAAAATTAATGTGTATTTCGTTGGAATAACGATATTATAGTCGATGAACTCTATAATAAATTCTTATTCCTGTATCTGGTTTGTTTGTACATCTATGAGTCATAACTTATAATGGATATGAAATTATTGACAAAAGATTAATTTGAAATATTATACTAACTTTTTCATAACATATCTATACTACAATTTTAAAACCGTTTATTACAAATACCATTGTTGTTTATGAATGATAATACTATATGATACCAGCCGTCATAATCAAAATATTTCGATATTATTTCTATTACAATATGTGGTATACACTATTAAAGAGAAAAAAATTAAATACGTTATTTTTTTTAATAATTAAATGCCTTTCATTTACATCATCTGTTGTTTTGAACAGCTCAAGATAACTCATAAATCCCACGCAGAATAGAAAATAATTATTGCCCGCCAACTGTAGCAGCTAGGGTGCATATACGATTGCTACCATAATATTATTTGGTATTTGTAACGATGCAGGTATAGACAGGACAAAGGTACAATGGGAATGGGCGATGTATGCTTTTACATCTCTGGGCTGAAACCGTAGTTATAGTTTTCGCGTCTATTGTCTATATAGTATATTATTATAAATTATACATTATACAATATATTAATATATTATATAGATGAAATTTTAGCGTAGATGCTCCTTTTTTACGACAAACATAACACAGACGTTTTTTTGTTTTGTATCACGGAATAATACACCTCTGTAGAGTGTAGGTCTAGTATTAAAGTGGAATGTACCTACGCGGTTCTTATAATAAGGATCTATTTTACTTCTTTTTCGTATTTATTAACAATATACATATAATCTGTACAGAATTTACAAGAAGCAAATTTGAATAGTGAATACTGCGAGATATTGAAGACATAAAAGATATCACCGAACAGTGATACTGTTATTATTTATTATGTGGTATCTATTATGAATAATACGAATTAACGTTTATATGCGTTGCAATTATAAATATAATTTATAGGTAATGTTAATATTATATTCCATTAAAAATTATCGGACGACGCATAATGCGATTGTTTTACCGAAGTTTACTACTTTTACTTAGATTTTATAAACTTATATAATATTATATTATTCACACATTATTTATTATGTAATGACGTAAATGCAATAAATTCTATACAGCGCAAAAGGTGTACATTTTACAATAAACAAATAATTATCTGTTCTTACAATAATAGGAACCTGTGAAAAATATAGGTCACTGATGTGTTTCGTACCTTTACAGTTTATACACACGCAGAGCCTTTGCAGGCACACGTAATATCTTTGGAAATCGGTCGTATATTATTCTATTGAACCATAGAGTTGACGGCGCACAAACGACCTGTAGAGAGTACACGGCCCTAGAACTTTCCTAGAGCTGACCGATAGAAAGTATCGTGGTTACCCGGTAAACTTAAAACTTTACAGGATCTTTCTGGCGACCATAGTATTTTCATATGTCATTGCTCAATGGTGCCCAGAAAATGGCTGTTAACTGTTTTTGATGATTTTAGATCCTATAGTTTTATACAGTATAGTGCGTGTGCAGTATGACGAAATTCCAGTGAAACCATTATTGTGTACGATGTAGATTGTAGGTAGGTATTCTACAAGTTACATATTATTCCATATTCCCATCACTTCCGTTCGACCGGAGTGAGGAAGTCCTGAACACCAGTCATTTAGATCTTAAATTATTCACAGGATCCTTGTGGAAATGGACGCAGGTCCGTATACCATGATACGATCATGATTCAGAATTTCTCAATTTTGCACATAATATGAGTGTGTAGGTTTGTAAAATTCAAGAAAAGTTTTGTAATTAGTCGTGTAGCATGACAAAGTTCTGCTTCACCGGACTTTGCAGTTTATCCACGACGGACTAGTTCGATCACACGTGCCTCAAGAAAGTTGTTATCGAAAGCTGTCACTGCGCGCAATTCTGATTGGAAAATGCGTATTCTGGTAAACAAGGGAGGACGGTGCAAATTATATCGTTTTGTTCCGATACTTAAAGCTTCGTTTTAATAATACTTTTTTTTCAATATTTTGCTTGAATACTCACTATTATTTCTCTGTGTACGTTTTATATAATTATTAATTAATAATATTTGTCATTAAAATATTTATATTGTATAGGGATACTGCAGGATACTTTTCAAGTTATTCATTTTGTATAACATGGATAGAACTAACTTGGTATATTTTTATTAATTTAGCAATTATACTTAAAATGTTGCTATATACAGATATATTATTTATAAATTATTTGAGAGCTAGAATAGCGTTACCTCCTCCCCTATCAAATTTTTGGTTACATTAGATATAAAATATTCATTTTATTTTACCCTCTTCGCTCAAAAAAATATGGTGACATTATCAGATTTGTCTAGGTAAGACTGAATTTGCAGACAATTTTTAGTTTACTATGTCACCAAAGACGTCTTACAAATTGTCATAATTCATAAGTAATATGTACGAATGAACAATATACAAAACAACAACAATGATAAAGTATTGAACGTAAAAAATAATATTTGTAATGTACTCCATTATCCAATATGCACCATTTAGATATTATAATATTATTTTTTTTATTTACATAAAATATTAAAATAAGAACAATTATTATACATATATAGTAATATTACATCCTAAGAGGATACATGTGTTTGTGTATTACTATGCCATTTAGTATTTATCTAATGTATAGTTCAGATAGGTAATTTTTACTGATAATGAAATTATATATCTAACCTAAATTATATTCATACTTATAACTTATGGATTCAGTTGTTTGCAATTTTCACTCGTTTATTTTTAGAGGATATAAAAAAAAATAATAATTAGAGATTTCAAAGCTATGAGAAGTTAAAAACTTACTCAACAAATATATTTTTATCACTCAAATATAAAAATAAAAAATATTGTTATTGTTGTTTTTTGATCACGACAACAAAAATACAATTAATAGCGTTTGCCAAGTCGCGGTCGGCATGTACACTTTCATTATTTTTTATTTTTTCAGAATTATTAACTACCAATATGTATTTATTTTATTACAATTGGATTAAACCAAATTTTACTTTAGACAGTGCTTAAAATGGAAAATTTTCTTTTTTGTTCAAGTTATTTCCACAATTGTTCATTATAACTACTTTTTATGAAAAGTTATTACAAATTACGTTGTACTAGTTTTATCGTAAGACCGTATGTCACAACTATTTTAATTGATAATTGATAAATAATATTATGTTTTATTATTTAACGTGTAGGTTGTAGGTATATATTTTAATTTTATTTCATATTCACAGTCGTTTGATTCTTAATTAAGTAATAAAAATTTAACTTTATAACAAATTTAAAAAAAAATAATTATAACAAGACTATTATTATATATTTTTTAAATCAAAGTAGTTGTTTTACGTTATACTTGTTGCAATTTAAATCAACCATGCAATGTCAAAGATTAATAATGTTAAGAAAAAATACATAAAAATAAAATTTTCAAAAAAAGTTAAACATTTTTAGAAAATCTCAATGAAAAAAAAAAAATTCAAATGACTATTTTCAAGCTTACAATCTTACATATCTTATGCATTATTATATTTGGTATTACCATAATGGAACAAACCGTTCCATTGACGTTATGTCGTATAGCAGAGCAACCGTCGCGCGTCCCGTACAATACCAACCGGTTTTGCGTGGTTTTGCCAAGGCTATTATCAAATCGGAAATCGTAATGTGATCGTCACTATCAAGACTTAATTCGTGCAAACGTAGTCAGTACTAGTGGAACACTGGTACTAGTGTACTACTCAGTACTCAGTAGTCACGCAATGAGTTTGGGAGTAGGACGTCACCGTGGCGGTGTGGCTCACCCGCCGCTCGCCCCTGCCGCTCACTTGTTAGTAGTATGTACTATGTAGCTTTAGTAATGGAACGGATCGCCTCGCGTTTAGTTTGTACGCGTGTCAGCTGAACACATGTCCGTTGTCGGTTCGATCGGTACTCGGTGATGGTAGAACTGTAATTTTTCGATCGGTATAAAACATTTGAACGCATTTCGTTTTGATTCATGCGACACGACAGTTTATGTGTGAGCTGAAAACTGATTTCATTCCCGGTAATAACAACTTTTGTCCGACAAATCTGCAAATTCGTATTTTATTTATTTTTAATTTTAATAACGGTTACATAATATCTCACATTATCGATACAACCGTAACAACTAATCACCAAATCACCATAACTTCGAGAAAGTAAAAATATAATAATAGATATTCGGACAAGTGTTCCGCTTGTCATCAAAATTTAATCTGTTCGACGATAGTTATAATATTTTGCTTTTATATGAAACGAATATTGATGTATACGTTATTTTTACAGAAGGAGAAGCGTTTTATCGAAAGGTGCGAAATATTAAATAGGCCTATAACTAATATTTATCTAAATTAAGAACATTATGTTTCGGTTGGTTTGGCTTAATATTAGTAATATGTTGATCATGAAAATCAGTTGGCTTTAAGTAACTTAAATCTCACTTGGAAACTATCGATAAGTAGGTATTTAAAAGACCTCGCCTAACAAGTATCATGTTTTATAAGTCATATAGTTTATTAATACTTGCATTTATTTGAAGTTCGCGATAGTTAAATTATTTTCATAACATTATAAAAGTAAATGTTTACTTTATGCCCAGTATATGGTGTATAATAAAAGCTCTCCCAATTGATAATATCTTCTAGAGACATGGTATACAATCTACATGGTACATATCAATATTCCATAAGCATTAGCCATGATATAATTAAATTCAAAATATTATTAAAAAAATAAAAAATAAATAAACCTACCTTTACAATGTTTACTATACATTCAATGTTCACAATAAGTACAAGTTATTAATAACATGATATTGTGTATTCATGCATGGTGATTATAATTATTATAACAACACATCTTTATAAATAATATAAAGGCGTAGAGCCTTTATAGTTTATATGGTACAGTAAATTATTGTATTTGCTAACAATTTGTAACAATTACAAAATGTATCTACTGTTATGTTTTAATTGAATCTCTATATCTCTATAGTCTAAATGTATTATAATAGTTAAAATGTATAATACTCCACATTTTATTTGAAATTGCAGCGTCTTGCGTGTCGTGTAATATCGTGCGAACGTTGGTAGATTAATGATCACGCAAACAAGAAGTAGTAAGAAAACATGTTCATTTTCTGTTGAATATATCTACATAGCTATAAATATCTATACTATAAACATGACGTATGTTTTACGTGCATACCTACTAAGTATAATATACTGAGGTATCTAAACAATTATTATTTCACTTATTTCCATGTATATACTTACTAATAATATGCTATTATTTTAAGTCCATTTTTTTTTCTTTAAAGAGATCAAATTATTTTGATTAAGTTTAAACACATAACAACAGTTTTAAAAAAATAAAACAACAATTTTTATTTGAAATGTTATGTTTTATAGTGTTCAAACCCCAAATATATTTAAATTGAAATGTTTTGTAAATTATAATTGACTCATAAAACATTTAAACAAAGATTCAGTTACATAATTTCGATAAAATATTTTTAAACAATAACATTTTGAATTACTAGTAGATACATAGCGAAAATAATTGTTATTGTATTTCCTAAACCTGTATAAATATACGAAACTTCTTCAACCTTTTACACGAAAAGTGATCAACAAAAATGCCATCGCTATTCTAAAACCAATACCTCTACTCTCGCCCCGCTCATAATCTGAAAAATCTGGAAAATGTCGTTATGCACACCTACTTATTGATAAATTGGATACATGAATAGAATGACTCTCTTCTTTATAAATTACACTATGGATACTGCGTGATATATATGTGACATTCCACGTACTATAGTATATATGGATACTATTCAATTCTCACAAAGTCCCTTTCAACCCAGAATCTATATTCTATATATAGGTACACTCCTTTCGATTATATATCCACTGAGTATACAGAGTATACGCGAGCACACAAGTATTTTGTATTTTTTAGTATGCTATTATAATGTACAGTCCATACTGTGTTTTACTGTTTTAAACCTACAATCTTCTAGGTATTATTGCGTTTATAATATATTGCTTTATTGACATTCAACTAGATTAAAATATCTTCTATTATTTCAAAAGGTCATCAGTATCTATAACTTATCATTTGGATATTTTTACCGTATACGTTTATCAATATAGAATTTTATTAAGATGAATAACTAATATTTAACATTGAATTATTTTTTTTAATCGTCAATTAATAAAAATATATTTAAAAGTGTATTTAATGCATGTGCATCAAATAAAATAATTTCCCAGATATCCAAGTAAAATGTATAATATTTATAATTTATTACAGAATAATATTTGATAAAATTGTAACTTGTACACTTAAGTTTTTGTTAAGGTAAATCGTAATTATTATAACTTATGTATAACTCATACTGTAGGTCAGAGATTCCCAAGCTGTGGGTCGCGACCCAAAAGTGGATTGCGGAAAGTTTTGAATTAAAACTATTATACTATTTTTAATAATATAAAATATTTAATAATAGATAGTATATAATATAATATATATAAAAATAATTTTTTTATATTTTACGTATAAATATGAGTGCCTAATATGATATAGTAATTTCTATGTTGTCCAATTATTACTTTGGTATACAGATTGATTCAAAATAGAGAAAAATATATAATACGAAAGTTTTTTGATTTAAAAACATTTAAAATGATTTGTACATTTTATAATTTTTTACAATATTTTAGGGAGGTTTTAGCCTTTATAAAAAATTTAAATATCTCTCAAGCATAGAGTTATGCATTAATTAATATTGTTCAAGCACTAAAATGTATTAAAAAAATGTCTTATATTGTGTTTGCAAAAAAAAAATATAGGTTTCCAATTGAGTTTCTAAAGTTAACCCCCTAAAGCCCCCTAATATATTGTAAAAAATCATAAAATGTACAAATCATTTCAGATGTTTCTAAATCAAAAAACTTTTGTATTTTACATTTTTTTGTGTTTTGAATATTTATATGATTAAATGGCTACAACATACATTTTGAATCACTCTGTAAAATTGTTTTATCATTATCCGAGACGATTCCAAGTGAACCAGTAACATGTTATCACAACTCTGCCGTACTAAAAATTATTGCAACGAAAGCAATCAACGATGAAACAACAAAATAAAAACAGTCATTAGTATGTTGTCGGCCGTTAAAATTTAAACATTTTACAAAATGGGTCATTTCGTAAATTATATAGGTACAATAAGTACATACATATTTAGATCATCTTTAAAACCGCACAAATACAATTAAATATATATTTTCGAACAATTTACTAAAACCTCTATACAGCTTAATAAATAAATTCTTTGTTTAATTCGTACCGACTTACTTTGATAAAACAATTCATTATATAGTGAGAACATAGATACTTAAATATATTAGTATATTTCATCTTTCAAATATTATTAATACTTAATAGCTCTGTATTCTAGAATTTAATGTTGATTTTACATAAAATGTTCAAAACGTGTTCAATTGTAGATATATATATAAGAAATGTTTTTATAAAGATTTATGATTGACATATGAATCACACATATACTGTTCGTACTTCGTTGTCAGATTTAAAACACGTAATTAATATTAACATTTTTTTACGGAGGATTAAACTATTCAACTTAAGTTCCGTAAGCTTAACCCTTTAACTATTATGGACGCATATCGTCAATGACAGCTTATATGCATCCTATCATTTTAAAAATCAACAATAGCTATTCTAATAATATCTGATATAACGAGAAGTTATCGACTATTAGTAAATAATCACTTTGCTAACTTAACTAATTATCTGCTAAAATAACAAATATATATATATGTAATAAAAATATTTAACATTTAGTTAGTTGAAATTTATGAATAATATATTTTACAATAATAAAAAATCTAATATTTGGTTTTTAACATGGTTTTTTGTTTTTATTATTTACTCTAATTTTACTCATTCATACTTGAGAGATAAGATAAAAATAGTTTAAATTTAAAGCAGTTACCTATTTAAAATTATAAAAATGAACTCTTTCCAAATTTATTTAGATTTTGTTATTTAATAAACATTTTCTAGTATTAATTTATGTATTTTACGTAATAGTAATATTTTAACAATATTGGGGATATCTCAAGTATAAAATAAACATGGTTAAAATGTTAAAAGCATATTATTCGTAAATTTTAAATTACACTAACTTTGTCGAATTTATAATTGATAAAAACTTTATATACTAATTTTATTGAAAAAAAATACTCTACCCGAACTGTATTAGTTTCTATATATGTTTCTATATAAAGATAGGTAGTAAGTTCTATTGCGTATGTGCAGTACGAAAGTGATAATAATTTGAAATATTTTCTATTTTGAATTCACTTTCACCTCTTGAAACCCCATTTCAATCCAAGGTAATCCAGCTGAAATATATACTATATATCCTGGCGTGAAATGTAATTGTATTTAATCAATATGAAGTTGTAGGAATTGTAACTACTATATTCAAGATTGTGCTATGCAATGAAACATGCGAAAAAAAATTGTCACTTAATCCTTTAATTAAATTTTATATAGATTATATTATTCAATATATATAGTTATCTGACTATATAATTTGTATACAATTTTATTTTTATATATTTTAATTAGATGATTAATGCGAGGGCGATAGGGCATTATCGTTATTATGTATCTAAATTATTTATTATTTTCCATATGGTATGTATATGCTGAAATAGTGAAAAATAACAAAGACTAATAACCTCACATTTTTATAACCTGTTTCTAAATTATTATAATTTACAAACGTGTATTACTTAAGTTGATTTTATTTGTTTTATATATATACCTAATATTATATTTAAGTAAATAATCTGAAGTGATATTTACACACTTTGATATGAATACATTTTTATATTTTATATTTTATGTGTGTTTCAGAAAGTACTTATCATTATCAACATTTAAATCCTAAACAGCAAAGAGATAAGAATAAAAAATGAATAAATATCTGTTTGGGGTTGAGGTAAGTTGTATTTTGAATTATTAAAAATTAAGTTTATACATTATAATATGTGTATTACAATTATATATTATCTAATATATTAACATGTACCTTGTATAAAACATAAACAAAAACATATTTAAAATTAAAATTAATAGTAATATCAGTAAATATAAAATACCTACCTATTATATAATCCATCGACCACCATTCATTTTGCTTTATATTATCATTATAATCGTATATACGTGTATAATTTATAATTAATATTCGTGGTTGAATATCCTCAAGGAAGGGTTGGTATTAATACCGATTGTCGGTCATAGTGTTAATATAATATTATATATTTAACTGCCTTTATTTTTTTCACCCTTGTTTTTATAACTAATATAAATTTTTGATTTTTAAATAGAAAACTTGTTTTTTATATTATAATCTGAAACTTAATACTAAAGAAAAATTGCTATGTATAATTTTTACTACTTATTGAACGAATTTCTATTGTTCAATACTTTAGTATTTAAAAATTATACAATTAACGTAAAACAATTATAATTTATACGTCAACATTCCATACAATTATTCTGTATCTGCAGATTATGAAACTAAAAATATTATAAGTTTTCATTTAAAAATTAAAAGATTTTAGTGGTTTTCCAAATAAACCAGTTGCATAATTACTAAACTAAATATCAAAGAAACTTGTTGCATCTGACTCGTCTTAATAACTGAGCTTGTATATTGTACCTATATACTACATACACTTTAAAAGAATCGCAGGGAACACGATTTTTAAAAAATCTTGCTGAATTATATTAATTTAAAAACGTGCCGTTTACATATCAAGTCTAATGGTATGACATTATTTTCGATATAATTCATTATTTACAGCCATCATTCGTAAACCATTTGTAGTTAGTACACTACGTAAAACATTAACGTTGAATAATCTTAAAACTTAAAAAAATTGTGTATTGAAATATTATATACCTAAAATAATAATAGAGAAATATTTTTTATGCACCCTAAAACAATCAATATATTATATCTATAGAAGGAGGTCCCCCATTCCGGCGATAGTTTAATTCATGGGCTCAACGTAACGTAGCCTGTAGGTAATAGTTATACACCATAAAGTTAGCTTTACGAAAAGTTTAAGTTTAGTATGTTTCTTACATTTTACAAACAAAATATTTTGAATGAAGTTAATAATTTTCGTTACCACCAATTATATCGATTGTCTGACTTGAGTAGTGTTATGTTACATTATCATATTCTCAAGATATCAATAATTGAGTAGATCAGTAATAATATCTCTAGAAATGTCGTTTTCATTTATAACATTTATCATCATATATAATATATATATGTTTCATATACATTATAAAATTGAGTATATTATGACTCTTGTTTTGTGTTCGTGTGATAGTAGTTACCAGTTAAGGGATGGGTTGGAACAAACACACACACACACACACACACATATATATATGCCTGGTACACATGCAGTGTTCTAAGTGGGGTCCTATATTGCATTAATCATAAACAAGTTTAAGGTTCTTCTAGTCCTCTGACAGGTAACAGTTTATATTTCGCATGCTTCTTATTCTTTACCCTAAATTATTTTGTTCTTTCCATTCCACCTGTTCGACTTGCTTTATTTTTCCGTTCGTCATAACGGCACCACTATTCTTTACCGCCTGTTTATGTACAACGATTGCATTTTATGTGTATTCGTGACTGCCACCAAGGTTTTATGTCAATTGTAAACGTGAGTGAACGTCCTTTGTTTTTATGGGTTTTGATTTGATTTTAAATTAAGTAAATACAATTATTTAATAACTTTATCAGCCGATTCAATTTATTAAATTCTTAATGGTAACTGTACATACAAATATAACATTAAAAAAAAAAAAGGATTCACTACTATAGAAGTACCTATTATAAGTTATAATACAAGGTTCACCATACAGGTTTCAGCGGTTACTTACAAACATAGTGGGGTATTTTCTTATTTGTAACATATTTGATAATTTATTAATCTTTTGTAATTTGTCGTAGTATAACGATCGTTAGGTTGTACTAGGACAAAAATTGTAATAAAAAAATAACTTTCTGAACTAATGTAAAAATAGTTTTATTATTTAAAAGTAATATTTGCTTTACAATCTTAAAATTAATATTAAGTCATTGGTTTTTACAAATTTATCAATTTTAATGTTATCAATGACAATTTTGAATTATTTCAAATACTGCTTTAATTCTCGAAAATTTTTAATTGAAGAATGGAGACACATTTTGTTAATGATATCTATAACTTATATTATTTTGTAAAATGTTATCGCCGTATATTGTATTATAACATATTAATATTATTATTTGAAATGATTGAATTGTTCAATTTCAAATATACACAATTGGCAATATTTAAATATTATAATTTCAAAGACATTTGATAATAGGATTATGTTATAACATAAAATACAAAGTTTAATAAATCTCTCTTAGCTTTTATGACCATATTATAGGAACGATGAACAAGTTAATTATTATAATTTTCCATTTAAATTGTCAGGGGATAAGTGAGAGAAGGGACTTAAATTACGTGCTAGCGATAATTTCCTTCTATCATGCTCCGTCGATCATGTTGAAAACCACTTTGTTTCATTATAATTATTCGGTAGTTTCAGTGACCTATTAAGAAACTTAGTGACCTTTTTCACATGCCATTAGGATACTTATATATAACTTATGAAAATACATTTTTCTTCATTTATTTTAATGTTTACTTTATAAATATGTTAACATTAATTTAATAAATCTATATTTATATTTTTTAGTATTTATATACCCTGCCTAATACCTACATTAAATTAAATATAATTGAGCATAATAAATTATAGGTCAAAATTTTTAATGTATTCTGACATTTAACATTTAGGTACTATAAACTTCTTACCAATATTTTTTAGAGACATATTTTTAAATAAAACATAAATACCACATAATAGGTAGGTAAATATATTAGTTTCTACTTTAAAGTGTAGTTAAGTTGTGTTAATGTACGGTGAGCAATTTAAAATTTTGCATTAATTGTTAAGGTAATACTGTTACAGATGTATATTAATCTATAATTACATTTTTACACATTACATTTATATACAGTTTATATATAGTTAATTATGATATATCTTATATTACCATTATAAGTTGTAATTAACTACTCTTATTTTATTATACCCTTAAAATTATTTGTACAGGAAAATATTTTTTCATATTTAAAATCCATGCATTGTTCTAATTTTTAATATTTTAAAATTATATAAAATATTTCTAAAAATATGAGAATAATACTCAAATTTAATTTTGTTATACCTTAGTATTTTAATAAAATATTTTCCATAAAAACCGTTAAAGAACTTCCTCGAATATTTTTCTAAATTATAAATATTACATAATATTTATAAATTCAATAAAATATTAAAATTTACCAGCATTAATTTTATTGAAAATATTGAAGAATTATTGAAATATTTAAGTAATTTTACAACTATGTTTTTAAAAATATTTATGGGTACTAGATACGTGTAAACGTTATTATCCCATCATAGTTATTCGAAGCGTTTAGTTTATTATATTATCCAATCAACTATCTCAAACTATAGGTAGATTATTAGGCTGGTGTAACTATATAATACAATAACCGTGGAAAATAATTAACTGTATTATTATTCTTTACTAATTTGTAGTTTTTTCCTTCGTTGATGTTAAAAAATATACTTTATATAATATTTATCCTTGATTTTAAATATGTATACCTCTAATACACACAATAAAACACAAACTATTTAAATTTTATATTTTCATAAATTCAACGTTTCTTTAAAATAATCTATAAATTACAATCTACGATAATGAGAGTACGAAACGTTTTTTATACGTGTAAAACAAAAACAACTGAGGAATATTCAAATACATTTACTAAATACATAATGTTATGTTATTATGAATTCATATATCTGTTATATTATTATTCAAGCGTGATTAAGTATCATTAACAAATTATCGCTACTGGAAAAATGCAACTTTTTTTCACTTTTTAACCGCTTAAACATTTTCTCATGAATATAAGAAATTATTAATCGTATATTACATTTTTAATACTAGATTTATATTCATACAAATTAAACTTCTAAGAATAACTTTGAGATTTGAATTAGGTAATTAAAAAATATAATTATTGTTTTAAATAAAAGTTATTTTGATGAATGCATGACATCAAATAAATAAGTAAAAGTCTAATAGTTTAAAAAATATATTTTTAACTGTGGTGTAAATACAAATGAAAAGTGTTTGTGTTATCATAATATCATGTGAACCTGAAAAGTAATGAATCATTAATCATAACTTGTGTCTATGTTACACCTGACCTAAATATTTCTATGTTGTCGTCTTGTCGATAATTTTATAACTAAAAATAAAAATCATATATGATATTTTTACTTACTTACAATCTTTATAATCCTAATTATAACATCATTTTACATAAAATAAAGGTACTGTTTAAAATCGATCTTTAATATTAGTTTACTTATTGAAGTACTTACATACTTCGTTACCTGTCGATACCTACCTAATTTGTTTAGGCTTTATACAGTTTTGAATTATTGTATGCTTTTTCATATTATATGCTTATTCCCCTATTAAATAAAGAGATAGGTCACAAAGTCTTGATAATAATGTCCATGTAAAAATGATCATAGTAAAATGAACATAGGTATACAAAACTGGCCAGATACAGAAATGTGCATGCACAAATAAGGGGGAAAGTAGGAAACCGCTCTGCTATACAGTAGGTATTGAGGGTACCTCGTCATTGAGGAGAAAGTCACTGTCAATTATGTACTGAATTTGAATTTAATGATAGATCATTGCATACGAAAAACGATTCTGAGCGGAGACGATCTGTCATACTAAATTATTAACACTAAGCATATTTTATGATATATTAATATTGTTATCATAGTAATTTATTTTACAATTAGTAATAAAGAAGGCTGAATTAAATTTTATCGATAACTTGTTAACCCAGCAAATAGTTTAGGATAATTTATTATCGATATTTATAGAAAAAAAACTAAAAACAATTTGAAATGTCTAAAAATAGCTCAAAAATAGTAATCTAACTGCAAACATTTGGTGAAAATTTCAAGTATCTACTGTTTTTCGTTTTTGAAAAACAATAATATAAGAATATTGTTTGATAAAAAATTGTTATTTAACGTGTAAATATCCAATTTCGTTAAAATTTAAACTTCAGGCGCTCATAAAAATATTTATGGATTTCTGCTTAACATTTTTTTTTTTAATTCCAATAATAAAAACTTATGAGAAACCTTGTATAAATTTTCAAATCTTGGGTATGAATTTAAACTTTGATATAATTTGCAAATTTTAGCAATTTTGATGAATTGTATAAGACATACTTAAACTATATAGGATGCATAAATGATAAATATTT
This sequence comes from Pentalonia nigronervosa, assembly GCA_014851325.1. Classification (NCBI taxonomy): domain Eukaryota; kingdom Metazoa; phylum Arthropoda; class Insecta; order Hemiptera; family Aphididae; genus Pentalonia; species Pentalonia nigronervosa. The sequence goes on along the minus strand of JACXSJ010000544.1, from coordinate 111,292 downwards.
TTGAAATTTAAACTAACACATTTTTTACAGCGCTAACAAATTTAAAATTGAAAATTATTTTGAATTGTATATATTTTACAATTAAGACTTAATTAATTTATTTTTTATTCAACAACATTACTTTAGTTATAACTAATTTCAGCATTTTTATGAATTTCGGCTACACCATCCATGCGTAGATGCGAATTTTCCTGTTACGTAAAATATTATTAAATAATAAATTACTACATTTTTAAAATCATATAGATTATAAATTTGAATGAAGGCTATACTTTTCAAAAATTAAGAGGTAGGTATACTAATTAATATGTCCATTAATTTTACTAATTTTATTCTAGGCCATGTTTTATAGCCATTTTTAAACCTGGACATTTTTATATATGTATGGCTGCTTTTTACATGGATATTTCTTTCTTAAGACTTTGTTCGTGGCCATTCTTAATGTGGACATTTTTACTGAGTACCGAGTTGCATCGATTAATTGATTCCCCGTTCTATAAAATCTTAATGATAAAAAGGTATCAAAATCGAATCAATGTATTTTTTTATTGATTTCGCAAAACTAGGGATCAGTAAATATTTCGATTCCGAAAAGAATTTTGAATTAATAAAATTTTAACTACCTATCAATTCTGAAAATAATTATAACCAATAACTGAAAGTTAAAGAAGTAATGAAGTGAATTGTAAAAAAACAGTGATGGTTATTGATATATGGCAATCGATACCAATTTTATAATCGGAATCGATATCTTGGATCAGTGGATCAGTGCCCAATTAATTTTTTAGAATCGAAAATCGGTGGATAAAATTGGGATCAACATTATTATATAGGGTTGAGAATAGAAAAAAATTAAAGTAGTCTGTTAAATTAAAAATGTTGACTGTCCGATTAATCAAATTAGGACGAACTCCTACTGAATCTGGTGAATTCGATTATGGATACCGATTCTTTTGATTTTACATTGGAATCAAAATTGAAATCGGAATCGACTCATTCGCGCAATTAAATATATAGATTAATCCATCAATCTGGTTTAAGTGATTACACAATCTATTACACAACATGAGTATTCAGTGCAACAGTCGGGGGTGCTTGGGCTGCTCCTGTAGTAAGGGCCAATAAGTCGTACTAGAGCGTTTGAGTTTACATAAAAATAAATGTTATTACGATTTAATCCACTGACATAATTGTTCAAATGTGTTTTTAACCCCCCCCCTCCCCAATGTCGATATATACAGATATAGTTGCGGCACTGTTTATAAAATGTAATTTTAAACCACCAAACAGTATATATGTATTTATAATAAGTTAATATTATATTTTAGATTTATTTTACGCAGACCTGAACAAAAACGTCAGGCATTACGAACCTACAAAAAAGCAATGGGGATTTGTTTAATGTAGATGAGTATTTTGATGGGTCAATAGAAATTTGATTGACCAAAATTACATAACACTAATAAATGATTCTGGCACACAGCCCTAAATTTGTTTAATATGTTTAACAAGACGTGCGACTTAGACAACGTGTGTGACTTACCACCTTTGCCCAACGTGTTTCCCCGAGTATGCCCCCACCGCGGACATTCTAATCAGTGGCGCTCGGCCGTGGCCAGTCTGACTTCCATCAGCAGTTGAGCGCGACAACAAAACAAGCGGTTAGCTAACACGATGATTCATACGACTTCGAGATCCTATCATATAGTCGCTTTGTACTTAAGACCCGACGCCACACAACTCAAACAACTTCCCGAGCCTTGCGACTTTATTCTCGGTAAAACCACTAAACTTTCGTGCACTAGATAATCGATAATTGCTAACATTTCAAAATGTATTACCATATCAATTAATATTATATAAGTACTTCTGGATAATAGTTGTATGAGATGTGTTGTAAAAACATTTCTGAATTATATAAAAAAAAAAAAAAGAACAAACCAATACTGTCAAACACTCATGCTGTTTTTCTGTAAGTCTTTAGCTCAAAAAAATTGTGAAATAAAACAAATTATTGTTGTAATTTGTGATCCATAAACATCAAACAACAATACAAATTTATTCCCTAGAATCTAAAATTTAAAGTCAAAACTATGTTTTGAATGTTGAATTTATTCAGTATTGAAGTTTATGTAAATTAGTACAAAAGTTTTTACTGGGATCTCTGTATAGTCAAAAAAAAAAAAAGATTTGTAAATCACAAACAAAATTATAACATAAAATCATTGAAGTTTTAAACATACATTTATTGTGAAACAAATCGCTAAAGTTTAACTAATAGTTTCGTCATTCTCATTAAAAACTTTTATTTTAATTTTCTTCAATTAAAATTAGACTTTTAGGTGTATAATATAAATATTTCATTGTAACTCGTGATCTCGTATTATTTAGATACGTGCAATACATCACTTATTAACACATACTTATTTTACATATTATTGATATTAGTATATCAAGAAAAAAAATATATAATAAAATAAATTAATACATATTTGTATTATACCTAGTATATTATTAACTTTTTATAAATACATTTTCCTTATAATAAATAATCTATTGTAATCAAAATGGTTGTTTTTTTTAATGAATAATATTATTTTGTAAGGTAGAGTTACGATAATTCAGTTGCCTACATATATAAATTTTGTAATTTGAAATATCGTTGATTTGTGATTATTTATTACATACATACTAGGGTCTAGTATTGAATTATCTTTAAATTTTTATTATGAAATTGTTCATTTTCCTTTTGTACCAAATTCTTTATTTGTGTAATTTGTACGTTTTAATTAATAATATGACCAAAGGTCAATTACTGAATTGCGTCTTAACAACCTATATAAATACTTGTTTATAATCTATGTCATAAACCTAATATAGGAATAAAAATTAAAGACAGAAATAACACGATTATATTAACTCATCGATCTATTCTATTTTTTATACCATCTATGGTATTGATCAAAATATGTCAAATTACAATAATTCAATTATAAAAATTAAATAATAATTAATATAAATTTATTTTAGATCAGTTGTTTATTATTCTTAAAACTTGACGTATTCGTAGATACGTATATCATATATGATTTGCAATCATTGCTCTAGTCTAATCTTACTGTAGGTTCTACTTTTTATATTAAAAGATATTTTCATGAAATTCGTCTCTTGATAAATGTGTTATCCTCCGAGAATAATTAAATAATAATAACTGTTTACAATAAAGCGTTTTCTTTATTCAATTGAAATACAACAAATGATTTATTTGCGCAATAGCCAACTAACACGTATAAGCATAATTTATTATATACATACATATTTATTGACAGGTATTCATAGAAACAGTCGCAATGTTAATTAATAGTATTGTTATAAATTATAATCCTATATTCCAATGTATACTAAAATAAAGATTAATAAAATAACAATTATATAACATTAACACATAATAATATAATGTACAGTATATTATGCGCCTAAATTAGCTTTTATGACTTATAAACATTGTGTAAAACGCAAGAATTGAAATTTGAATTAAATATTATAACACACAATATACGATCACGGATCGGTTTTGTTAATTAAAAAATTGTATCGAAGTTTTAATCAGCTCGTATAATATACTATACTAATATAGTACCTATTATAATATATAATATGTATAAATATTATCCTAAGTACCTACAGGTAGTCCATATAGAGTCTTATGTATAACCACACGCTTATGTTACTAGACGATTTCTCCTTAGTTAACTTAGTGTAAATAATATGGGTTACGGCTTATGATTACATTTAGTCGTTCTAAAACCGTACAATATAATACATAGTTATAGGAATTGTTTGGCCTCATTAGAAATGCAAAAAATAAAAATCATATAAAAAACGATCATATACCATAAATCATGTACACATTGCAAACGAATTATTGTAATATGATTTTATTATATTACCTATACCGTTTTGGTTTTTTATCTCCCTCTTCAGGTCGCCACGAATAAATTAATCAAATTCGATGAATTTCATCGAAAATGTACATACTCTGCAGTATACTCTAGCGATCCTTATATTTATAAAAAGCGATTCAATGTCCAAAAATAGAATCATATATCATCATAAAATCGCTGGTAACAGCTATAGAAGTCGGGCGATATTTTTCTCCTTCCTTTCGGTTAATTACTGGCTCCGGAGCACCGACGACTTCGTCCAATGGGATCGCATTTAATATCACTTTACACACGGGTCCACGATATGATCGGGTCGACAATTAATCTCATAAATTATTTAAACTTTGGGCTCGTTTCACACTACACGGTTTTGACCGTACGGCAAAAAAAACCGGACGGCGACATTCCGTTAGAGGTGCGGATAAGAGCTCGTGCGCTTTCGCGTTATACGGTCACGGCGAAATGCCGGCGCCGTGCCGTTCAGCTGCCGTCTACTGCCACCACTACAGTATACGCGGCAGCCGGACGTCGCGATAAGCTTGTGGCGTACGTAACCAAACGCGCGTTTTCGCATTATTACGATTTTATTCGTGCGGCAGAGTTCGATCAGTCACATCGGTCACTTCGAGACACGATTGCTTGCGATCAAACTCACAATATATTGTCTAAATAATTGCGGAATTCGATGCAGAGTTTTTAATTACTCTCGTGCAAGAGAGACCGGTGTTGTGGGACAAAGGTTTAGAATTATACAACGATAGGAATGCTAAAAAAAAAAAAAAAAAAATGCCCGGCGAGAAGTTTTAATAGAACTTAACCCGGAATTTGATGCCCTCGATGACAAGGAAAAAAACGATAACGATTGTATAACCATGGTGCAATAATTTGTTTGTCGTTCGTTGTAACAACGCGCGACTTGAGTGTCCTTATAAAACTAAACCTGTACAAAAGTATACTGAGCATAGGAACCCTGCATAAATGGTGTTTTATGTACGGTACAATTGTACCGTACAGTTATACCGTATCGTTACCAATTGTATTGGTAAAATTTGACCGTACGGTCAAAACCGTATAACGTGTAATGAGCCACTGATCCGGTTTATGCCGTACGGTCAAAACCGTGTAGTGTGAAACGAGCCTTTAGTTACTCATTACTCATCGGTTAACTACTATATATATATATATATATATATACCATTCAATGCATGCCGTATGTGTGTGTGTGTGTGTGCAAATACAAAGCTTTGTGGTGTATGTGTATGTGATATGGGCTATTCAGGTGTTGGTGTCGACGGTTGGTGTGAGGAGTAATAGCAGCCGGCACGTGGTATCGCCGCTGCACGCCGCGGGCCGGTCTGGTGGAGCGCCGTGCGACGGCACCGCCCGCCGTGGATTCGTTGTATGAAAGTGTCGAGCAGCAGCGGCAGAGTTTGTGGAGGAGGAGGAGGAGGCGGAGGCGGTGTTTGCAGCAACGGCGGCGGAGACGGCAACGACGCTGGAAGCCGAGGTGACGGCGGCGGCGGTGGCGGCGGTGCGCCCAACAACAACAACAACAACAACAACTGCAACAACAGCAGCAGCAGCAGCACAAGTACCAGCACCAGTTCGAGCACCAGTAGCCCTCCGTGCAGTGAGGGTGGCGGCGGCGGCGGCGGCGGCGGCGGCGGCGGCGGCGGTGGTGGTAGCAGCGGCCTGGTAGCTGGCGTGCTGGTCAGTGATCAGGGCGAAGTGATCAGCGACCGGTATGTGGGCGTGGCCAGGCAGTTCGCGTCGCGTCAAGCGTCCGAGCGTGGCTCGACCAAGGCCGACCAAAGCGACGGTAGTGACGACGAGACCACGCTCAGGCAGATGCTTGTGAGGTAAGCTACTACGCACCGTCCCATAGTTGCATGCTTGCCGACTACTTGACAACGCCAACTACGCTGCTATTATAACCGTACATACGTTTTACACATTTAATATATCGATAATACGTTGTATCCGTATGAATTCCGTCCGCGTTAATAGGAGCGACACGCTCGGCGGTCCGTATATTATAATGTCGTGCATTACGTGTACTACTATAATGCGTGTATTATAGTAAAAATAATAACGCTGAGAAATGGACGGAGCCAATCGATGTAATAATCCGTCTGCATGGTCTGCCCCATTTTGATATAAGGGAACCCTCCCCCCTCTCTCCGCGACGACGCCGATGAGTCAGTACCGCGTTTACTCCTAGCCGACCGTACTTTTGCGCTATCGCAGTGCCATTATATGCACACGACGGCGGCGGCGGTCAAACGGTTTTGTCGTGGAGGGGGGCGGGCACGTAAACAAGTTATTATAAATATTTAAAAAAAAAAAAAAAGGGGGTCACGAATGTGGGGATAAATCACACCTGTTACTGAAATGTATAATCCAAATCTGCTGGGCGGGCCCGTACAACGGTCAGACATCAAAAGCCGCGTCGATTAACGTCTGTTGCCGTCAATATTATGTCTTCGTTTATCAATCGAGGCCAAGGCTTCGACTCATCGATTTGTTCCGCACATGACGTGTGTTGAGTTACGGATATTTCGAGAGTTAGGTGTTATGACTGCGGTCAATCGCAATAGTGCATATTATTGTAACTTCTGACTTAAGGCTGCTCTTAGTGGTTATTATTTTAAGGGAAAAAATTTGGGCAATTTCTAATCTTGTCGTAGCCGCTCGTATAATCTTTGGTTAGTCGTAAATGATTATTAGTGCGAGTGCGGGTCTATATGTGTACCGCCACCCCCGCCCCAACAATCAAGTAGATCCGACGATGCGTACTGTGTGTCGCATCGTTATCGTAAAACCATTGTTGTGATTTTGCAATTAATTTTATAATTTACCAGATAATTTGTTATGATTTATGACTATACTTGCCGTTTATACTTGCATAGTATAATAATAGTTTAGTATAGTATAGAATTTAAATATTTTGAACATGTTTGTACATTTAAAATCATTTTATTTTTGTCATAGACATGATTTAATATACATAATATTTTAATCGTAATAAATAAGGTATAAATGCATTTTAGTACTCAAGAAAATTATAAATGAAACAAAATAGAGAATAATCAATTCCTGATAGGTAAACCACAATTAAAACGTGGATCTAATATTTTAAATAGCAAATGGCTATGGTAAAAATGAAATAAGTTGTTGCTGCATTCGTAGTTTGAAGAAAACGTTATCTCATAAAATCTTTTGGTACAACATGCCTGAAAACATAAATGAGAATAATAAATGAAATTTTTAGTAATATTGTACTCGTATAAAACTGGATCCCTGTCAAAATGTGGTGGCAATAATCTAACAATTATGTTGTAAATTGTAATTTAAAAATAAATAACTGTAGTCTTGAAATATTCTCGTAATAATTAGCTACTTTATTTACATTTCTACAACTATTGTATATTGTATACCTATTATTTACAAAACTAAATTATACAAAAAAAAAAATTATTTTATGATATTTTTACCGCAAAATGTTGACGGGATTTCTATAAAATTATAAACATAATTTACATAAAATGTATAAAACTGTACATACGTTTGTACGACCACAAGACGAAATAACAGTAATGTCTTTGTGTTATGTATAGTTGCCTTTGTACTTGATAATAATAATTATCATTTGTTTTTAAATTTAATTTTCCATCGATGATTGTCGCAAATTTCAATTTTCCACATTGGATAGCATCTTCGTGTGTGAGATCTTTAATGGTATATGGACATTTAATTTCGATGATATCATCATCTTCGATTAACTCGTCAGGACATACAGTCAAAAAATTATATATTTTATCAATAAATAAACCAACGGGTTTGATTTTTAAGTTAATTTCTTTTTCGGAGGAAATTCTTGCTATGGGTTCATTTTCGATTCTATAATTTGTTGACGAATTACCGAAAAATATGTTATATCATATACTTTTAACAGTATTTTCCCTTGAAGTTGTTGCTCGAAGTTTACAAACCTTTCCAAAATTTGAAGCTGTCAATCGTAACTCCTCTTTAATATCCATAGTTCGCTTTTAGATTGATTTTTAGCTGATTTTTCTAAAATTTTAATTTCTTCATTAGTTTTTGATACACGTTCTAAAAATTATAATTTTTTAATATTAAATACTATTGGATCTATATCTAATATTTGAGGTTCTTCTTGGATACATCCATAGTCTTGGTCTAGGTCAATATATTTTTTTTAGTTGACTTGGTATTTCCAAACAGTTGTCGTCTTTTTAATTTAGTTTTATTTTTGTTTGAACGTTGTTCTATAAAACATTTAGTAAATACTCATGACTCTATACTGGCTTTTGTAATTTTTTTGCGTAATACACTTATACGAGTATGTGACAGACCTGTATTTAAGGACGTTTGAGCAATATGACACCGTGTTTGGTAAAACCCTTTTAAAGAAAATGAATACGCTTTCCAACAACGTATTTAATGACTACACTATTATAATTTTCAACACAGTTATTATTAACATTGTAAATTAAACCACGCCCCTTCTGCAATTACAGTAATCAAGGAACAACTTTGTTCATCTACATCTCCGTTTTCAATTGCAATTTTTGATTCCTCTTGTCCAGCTTTTTTCATCTCATCCAAACTTACACTAAATATACTTTGACAAACTTTTTCATGAATATTTTAATAAGTAGAAAATGACATGCAATACATATCAAGTATTAATAGAAAAAAAATTCTCGTTTTTCCTTAATTTTTTTTTTTTTGTTTTTCCAGACGCGTTTAAAAACTATTGGGAATTTTTTACTTTTGACCCTTCTCCCTCCCAAAGTACCAACTAAATTCACTTTCCTATCAGAAAATTTACTGATAAAAAAAATTGGAGCATTTTTACTGCACTAAAACGTGATGACAGACACAAAAATTTTTTTAAAAAAAACACACAATATTATAAAACCAATACATTCATCGTTTTGCTCAGAATTTAAAATAAATGTGTAAAACATATTGATATATTTGTCAATTAACAACAATCTTATAAAAAGATTTTTAATTAACATTTCCAATATTTGTCGTATGTAAGTATTTAATGTTTGATTATTATTTACTTGTTTTTACTTCCAAAATGCATAAAAAATAATAATTAGTAATATTAACACCATTGATTAAATTGCAATTTTATTTATATATATATATAATTGAATTTGTAAAATTTGTAAGAGTATTCTATCGTTTTATAAACTAAAAAGATAAATTGGGAAGATGGTTTTTTTTTGCATATGACGCTATATCCAGCAGTAGGCCCGAAGGCCTATTTTCAAATTGGATACCCGAAGGTTTCTGCCATGCCCATTTGGGGAATGGCGGTTCGCTGCCTAGACAGTTGCCTGCCCAGAGAGCGATGCCGCCCGTAACCGGGATTCGAACCGGCGACGGTGGAGAAGGTGGTGTCCGCCTACATTTTATTACAGGAGTATAGTATATACGTTTTGAAAAAATTGACCAGAGAATTTTGTTCTAGATTTTGATATTTTGTATATCGTATACACAGACAGTCAATTTGTTTGTAGTGTCTGCAGGTTCAACAAAATGAAAATTTTCATCCAAACATTTGGACGAATCTTCAAGTACTTATGAATTTATTCTTGGAATTTGAAATTCGTCTATATCTTTCAGAAATTCCAAATAATTGTTTCTTCTTGTATTTTTTTTTTTTATTTATTTATTTCATTAAAGCCCAATATAATACATTAAAATATGTGTACAATATAGGTATTTCTTGAATTTTTCCGTTAATTACCATATTACATATGCATTATGGAGATTTGTGAAGTCGTGTGAATTATGATATACAGGGTGATTCCCAATCATGCACCCCTTCCGTTTTTTCTTTTTCGATAATACAGTTATTCAAAATCTGATTTTTAGAATTTTTAAATATATTTAAATTCCATATTTACAAATTATTGAGATTTTTTGTACAACAGTAGTGTCCGTTGAGATACAAACTTCTGTTTTTCAAACGAAAAACTCCCTTAAATACAGTTTTAATAACTGAAAAACTATTCGTTTGAATTTTAAGATACATCAACATTTAAAAAAAAATGATCCACAAATAATTTATAATAAACAGGAGGTTCTCATTTGAAAAACAGAAGTATTTGTGTCACCACAAACTCCTTAAAAGTACAAAAATTCTTAAGAATTTGAAAATATGATCTTTAAATATATTTAAAAATTACAAAAAATTATTTTATTATTGATAGGACTTGTATTTAAAAATTTAGATGTTTTCAATAAAATATTATAATATAAATTGTTTCATAACAATTTGTTCTAATATTTTTAATCTCTATCATTGGGTGTGTGGAACTAAAACATTGTCTAAACTGCCTATAGTCTTTATCTTATAATACAATTAACATTATTGTTAGAACAATTCAGTTAATACCTCGATAACTTTTGCAATAAAATATAATAAATCAATGAAAAACAATAACTACTTTGAACCTTGAATTAATATTAAAAAGATATAGTCAACAAATTATTTTAGACTTTATATACTAGATGATAATAATAGTAATTAAATTGTGTATTATTATTTAGTAGATTACCAAGTGCATAATGTTATAGATACATTTAGCTAGAATGCTTAAAGGAATTTATTAGGTATTGTATATATTATATATCATAATGTGTTTGGAATATTATGAATAATTATTTATGTATTAGTTTTTTTTTAACTAAACTCGCGTGACTGTGGATATGCTTATTTCTAAAAAAAAAAAAGTATTTTCATATTATAAAGTTTATGATAATATTTTTAATTTTAATTTTAAGTAAACCCTTCGGACAAATTATAAAAAAGTATAAATATAAATATAATCATCATTTAACAGTTTTTGTAAAAATTATGCAAAGATTTTATTTTTATTTCTTTTTAGGTACTTAGGTAGTAGCTAGTACGTACTAATATTATGTTGAAATCTCATTTAATTTTCTCATTCAATTGTATTTTTAAAATATAATGTTTATTTTTTTATATTTATTATTTACTAATATAATAATATCTCATATTTCAATGTACTACTGTTTTATAATTCATTCTAAAAATTAAAATAATAATTATATTTAAACAAATATTTTCTAACTTTATAATTCAAAACCAAGACATAAAAGTGTTGAAACTTTTGGCTCTCATATAACTATTTACCTAACATTCATGTTTGCCTACTTATGTGTTATATAGTGTTATTCCTACTATGTTTATCATATGTACTAATTAAAATTTCTTTTGGAAAATTACCTATTATTTATTAACATAGCTAAATAAAACATTTTTTAATATTACGAAAAATACTTTTAACATGTATCTAAATCGTAATCCTCTAAATCCCTAATGCGAAGGCCAGATTGTGGTTGCCAGTTAATAGTTATAGTCGCAGTCCATTGGAGTTGCATTACTGCTCTATGTCACCGCTTATTATGATGAAATAAATTATTATACATGTTATAATTAATAACTGGGTATTCAAATATTGGTTTTAATTTATATAAACACATATATTAATGTAATTAATGCAATACACATTTTCTAATAAATACTAACATAGGTCTATATATTTTATTTGCGAATAAGTTCTGAAATTAATCAAACACTTTAAAAATCTGTAACGATCTTTCACATTTTTAATAATAACCCAATTTATTGTATTCAAATTCTAAAGTATAATAAACGTATGATTTATATCACAAATTCAACGAAAATATTTTATTTAAAATTGTAACCCCGTTACTTTATATTGTTAAATCTGTAAGTTTTCAAATAGGTACCTATTACCTATACGTTAAGAATGTTTTACTGTTTAGGAGACGTTCTATGTTACTTTATCCGATCCGGTTAGTGTTCCCCATAAGCTTTTTTTATCGATCGAAATACCAGACAGACACTTTTTGTTAAAAAAGCCAAAGATGTGTTCTTTTCTTTAAGTCCCGCTTAACTTTTGGGGTTGCCATGATGACCAAAAATTGAGAGAATTTTTTCTTTTTAAATCGTCTGGAGACAAAATGAAAAAATGTCACCACAAGACAATGGTAAAAGTTTTATAAAAGTTCGAGAGTTTTGAACTGTTTGACTTTGTCAACAAAGCTCTTTTATAAACAAAAAAATTATAAAAAAACTTCCTCTTACTCATTTTTCTTTATTTTTATGAATATTATTACTAATTTAAAAAGTATATACATAATAGTATAATGGTACATCCACACTCGTTGGATTTTATATGTTTATTTTATCACTATGTAAAAAGGTTATATATAAAACAAAAATAACATTTTCATACAGGTATTAGGCAATAAGAAATCTTTATTTACATAATTAATATATTACTTAAGTTATTGTATTAAATTTAAATTATAATCTATAAAATTATTAAAACTTAATTTATCAGCCCATAAGTCTTAAAATAAATTGTTTTTATAATGTTTATTAGGTAATATCTAAATATTGTGCAATATAAATTATATGTAAACGATAAATTATTAAACGAAACGATTCTCATTTGTTTTCGCAGGGTGATTATTAGTGAACTCTCATTATCTCGACAAGTATAAATATTTTTATAAATATATTTCTTTACATATTTTAAAATCATAAAATATTTTCGAAATACAATCATATATATTTTCAGTATGTTTTTTTTTTTATCATTTCTAAATTTAGTGCTTTTTTTTAATTAGAACAAGAATTTTTAATTTCATATTAAGAGTATTTTTCTAATAATTTTTATACATAAAATATAAAAATAAAATATCTAATTAATAGCATATTAAAGATATAAGTTTATAACTACAGGTATTTATAAAGTTTATATAAGCGGACTGAAGTGACATAGGGTATCCCGCAAAATACTGGTGTAGGTACTATTCCACTCGTCTAAATTTCGAATAATAAATAATAAATAAATATTTATCCAGTGTAGTGTTCATATATAGAATGTTCAATAAATATTAAATGCACAAGTCTATAACAACACTGATAAAAAATCGTAAAAATAGAATTTTTTCAAAAAATTAATTTAATGTTGTTTTGCAATGACATGAAATTATGTAAAAAAACATTTTTTAAAAATTTAAAATATTTCATAACAATGAGTGTTTATGCTTTTAAATGGACCACCTTATTGTATAATAACGCACAATTATGTATTTAATGGAAGCATTGACTCACTCGTCAGTCATTACACACGCACACACCACACGTTGTCAATGCGCCACGCGCAGTATATAAATTATATCCATCTCCATAACTTTTGTGCGTGTGTGTGTGTGTGTGTGTGTGTGTATGATGATTTCGAACCTATACTATGTGTGTGTATGTCTTTTACGTATAAAATAATATATTATATATTATATTATGTAGGATTACTTCCGCATGGTTAACGTCCGGTAGTGCCTGCTGTTTGCTCGTGGAATACACGATTATAATATATATATATATATTTTGGATGCTGTATGTGTTACGAGCAGAAGGTACGCTTCTTAAGCGCCGTACACACGAAACAATGTTACATGCACACATCGTATTCGTATAAAACATATATATATATATATTATGTATATGCAATATACATATGTATGGTACAGTGTTAAATACTATACATACGTATAATAATATAATGTACATTATTATGTTATAAGTCTGTGTAAAAGGCATACACAGCAGCAGTGTGGGAACCAAAGTTTGTTCGCCGACGCGCGATGGTGTATTTATATAATGGCCGCACGTATACTTACTTCGTTTGATTCATTCGTTTACATTATAATAGAGAAATTCGCCGTTCACTATATAGCTATACTATTATTATTAGTATTTTTATTATTATACTAGGAGTAAAGCTATAATTATGTCTTATAAATTATGGATAATTTTTAACCATGTTAATAATCGAGATTGTACACTGCAGTACACCGTATTTGATTGAGTTTTAGGCTTTCACCGTCGTTTTTTTACGTCGGTCAAATGATTATACTTATAAACTTAGATAACTAAATTTGTATAATCATTCTACGTTTTAACAATTATTTTCTATGCAACGTTTATTTTACAAGTAACATAATCTTTGTATATTAATAGATATTTCTTTATTTTAACTGGTTACAGCTTTTTGCGATCTTCGTTAAAATAAACACATAAAACACAAATTATCAATAATTACAATATAATACAAGTAATAATATTTGATAACATATGTGTCACACCCGATAAGAACATAAACTAATGAACACAATGGCATTGTGTCAACTGTGTTATTCTATTTAGCTCTACAGTCCACATATTAAAAATACTGTCAAAAATAAATCGTTTTAATCGTCTTTCTATATTAATCGGTTGTTGTCATTGTTAATAATATTCCTGGATAGACGTATATGCTTTATTCATGTTCACAAAAGTGAATAATTATAAAATAAGCATTTTACTATTTTTTTTTTTTTCGTGACAATTTCATTTGCTTAATTCATTTTATTGAAATACAGTCCATACGACAATACATATTATAATATTTATGTGATAATATAAATATATTAAAAGCTTTAAACATTAATTAAAAGTCTAATATACTTCTAAATAAATTATTTATGATGCATAAATAATATAACATTGATCTAATATTCTAATAATTGAATAACTCAATTTGATTCACAGTCCAGCCATGACAAATCAGATTACGGGTTTTAATCGATTTGTAGTTAAACACAACTGTGTATAATATTGTTTACTGTACAAAAATCTTATAATTGTGTATTTTTTTGTAAAAAAAAAAAAGCATTTTTAAGAAATTACATGGCGCATAAATATTTTGAATAACTTTATTTATTTACTTAAATTTGAAGTTAGTTTAGCTTAAGAAACAGGGTTACCCTATATTAAAGTAGCTATATAATCTAACACAAAAACAAACAATAAAATAAAGAACTCATCAAGAGACAAATATTTTACTAGTATGATAAATAATAAAATTTGAAATCTAATTATAACAAAACAGATAATGTGTACTTACGTGACAAATATGCCACCCTAGCTACGTAAAATATTCGTGTCATGAAATTATCATGTGCACAGTACTGTGGTATTCAATTCGTATGGCCAAATAGGTGTATTCGGTGTATTTTGATAAACAACAGTAAATCAGTTTCAGCATTTTACTTGTGTGTTTCAAATAGAATCGAATAGATTTTGCATACTGGCGCTAACGAATAAACATCTACAGGTATCAGGCTGTAATTAACGCGATAACATGTTGAATACGAATTGTTATTCAAGTACGATATTATATAATAGTTAGTTTAGAATTAGGAATTTATGGTCGACGTAAAATTCAATCTCGTGCAACTACAATAGCTGGCCAAAAGAGATTGGGGCAATATTCGTGGGTCATGCTCATTATTCTAGACTCCAGAATATCAACACATCGTTGTACAAAGTTGAGATCTAATATATAAACGTATTTAATCACTTATAGTATAGAGTAGGTAAATGCTTATTCCTTAAAAATAGGAAGGCACTATTTGGTGGTTGTTGAAAATAATAACCAATTCGTTTGAGGTCTGTTGAGCGTTGGATTTTTTTTTTTTTTTTATATTATATATAGATGCAAGCGCGGTAAAATATCGTCAGGCTAGAAATTATTATCGGTATAACTTCCGTTCGACGTATTCTTAACGATAAATCGTAGATGATGTATAATACATTTCATACACGCGTATATCTGAAAACTGTAAAGCGTTGCAATATAATAACTCATTGTACCTTTATATATATAATATGTATATAGTACGTATATATTATTATTGTACTTTCCGGCTTCCATCTATTAGGTACAATCAACACGGTGTTTAGTAATAAAAGACCTCACATCGGAAATAGATAATAGTGCGTAGAACTGTATTCCGATTAATATATAATAGGCGTATATATATACCTATATGAATAGAGCGATCGATTATTCTAAACAATATACATATATATATATATATATATGCATAATAGACTATTTAGTATACCTATAACTACCCACGTAGTGTTCGGAACGTTCACAAAATAAAACGAACACGTTCACGTTCCTTAGAAAAATGTACGTATTCGCGGGTATCCGGTTGTTCGTTGCTCGCGTGTTCTATTTTTATGATAAAAAAAAAAATCGATAAACTAAATTCGATTTAGTGACAACTTTTTTTTGTAGGCATCTGAAAAAAATTAAACACAATATAAACTTCGGAATCCATTAGAAATATGTAAATAAAAACAAGTAGCGTTTGCGCAATGAATGCGTTCTTTCCGGACACTAGATCATGCCCATTCGTACGCCCACATAAAATGTATAAGTAGTGTGTGCAAATGAGCGTATATCGTTGTATATGGCATATTATAATCGTAATATGCGTTGGCTGTACCGCTTGTTCCAATGTCAGTATCGGATAACGATGTGCACGTGCCCTTCTTGTGTGTGTATAGCTCATACATGGTGGATGGTTTGCGCAGCTTGCAACACCAGGTGACGGACATGAGCGCCAACCTGACAACGCGACTGGACGAGCTGCAATCGCGCGGCGTGTCACCGAGCCCGGCCGCCGCCTACTACGGCACCGAGCACCGCGGCCACGTGGAGACCAGCGTCGCGCTGTCCGAGATCCGGTCGCAGCTGCACGAGCTCACCAGGTCGCTGGAGTCGTGCCAATCGGAGGTGACCGAGGTGAAGCGCGACATGGTGGCCATCAAGAACGAATTGGACACGGTGCAACAGGTCAAGGAAGAGATCGAGGAGCTCAGGGAGTACGTGGACCGTCTGGAGCTGCAGTCGCACCGCAGGAAGCTCAGGCTGCTCGAACAGGTCCCTAGCCTCGAACCCATCCTCCACCCCCCCACCCCCCCACCCCCCGGGGCGCGCGCCACGAATATTGCATGCGAATTCGTCGCGTCCCGGCGAAATGCCCTCGTAACGTGTTTGATGTTTGCGTGTGTGCATTATCGCATTTCTTTTATTTTCATTTTTTTTTTTCGCCGTAGTCGTCGTTTGTGTGCGTAGATGCCTTTCACCGTGTGCTGCCTATCCGCATATGCCGCGGTTACCCATGTAACGACGTGCAATTTTGAACAAATTAGTTAGTGTCGTTACGCGTGAGCAGGCATACCGCGTAGCCGTATGACCGTGATTCGTTTAGTGCACAAATATAGCAATCGTGTTAAACACCAACAATTCGTGGTGTGCCGGTCGTCCACTCGGTGTGTCACGTGGACGTCGTCTGTATTGTATCACGGGTACGGTTGAGCATGGTGAGTACTCCGTCGATAGTATCTAGACGTATCGTGCGCGTTAGCGTATCATTGTATATAAATGTAAACGAGCAGACGTATTTTTTTTTTAACCAACGCGCCAGCAATTTTATATAAAGCGGTCCGAGGACAATATTGAAAATGTCGTGTCCCTATGAACATCGTCCAATAAGTTGGTTTACGATCACGGCATGGTTTTTGTGAATTGCGCCAATTATTAATATTTAATTGTTTAGAAATACCTACGTGAAATATTTAAACAATGACAATAATACAATGGGTGGGCGCGGGTGCCTACTTATATGTTATTTTCTCTGCCCAAAACGATCGAGAAAAAATAACTAAATAATCCTGTATTGTGTATAATGAGTGGCGGCGTACAAACCAATGAGGGCGGAAGGCTCTTTTTAATAATTGAAGGTATATAATATAATATGCGCACCGTGTACACATGCAGTATTATATTGTATGATGTATCCTATACAAGCTTAATGCGAGATTAGAGACAAACAAAAATCGCATTCGCTTTCGCTTTCGTAATCCCTTGCAAACAATCTCACAGTGCGTGACCAACTCACTAATATGATATATATATATATATATATACAGAATTATTCACCGTGCATGCTCATCCCCGTTTTTCCTTTAATAATTAATTTATTCGAGTACTAATTTTTGTAATTTTTAAATATTTTTAAACACCATATTCTCAAATACTTAGAACTATTTGTATCATTTGAAGTGTCTTGTGGCGATACAAACTTCTATGTTTAAAAGAAAACCAACCTTTTTTACTGTAAATTATTAATCGGATGTTTTTTATTGAAAATGTTGAATGCTGATGTATCTAAATCAAAATTGAAACGAGTACTTTCTGAGTTATTGAAATGTATATTATACTTAAGTTAGGACATCAGATTAAAGGTAATAGTTCTCAAAAATGGTTTTACAAAAATATAAAATGTATATGTAATGTTTAATCCAGTACATATTATATACTAAGACAATATTGTTAATGAATAAATATTAAATACTATCATTTTCATATTATCATAAGCTCAATATTTTCAAAACCTATAATCCTGAACCTTTTATCGTTAGTACATACACAACTAAAGATACATAACTCAAAAATTTCTCGTTCAAATTTCAATTTAGATATAGGTACATTGAAATTCTCAAATAAGCATGTCATCTGCTTTACAATTTACTTGAAAAAAGTGTGATACTGATTTGAAAAAAAAATAAGTTGGCATGTCGATAAGCTACTCTTTAAATAGTATACAAATTTAAGTATTAGAAAATATTATCCATAAGTACATTTAAAAATTCCAAAAACCAACATTTTAATAAATTAATTGTTAAAAAAAAAATTTAGACATGGTGTGTATTTCTTTTCTACGTTAAAACTTTAAAAGTGTCTTATCACGTCACATAATATATTACCAGTCAATTTAATGACTTCGGTAAAGTGGCATGTGTCATTGTATATGTATATATATATATATATAGATCAACTAATTAGTACCTATATAGGTACCCAAATTCAGAGATGGGCAATTAAAAGTATTTAAAATACATTTTATATTTTTACTTTATGATGCGATATATACTTAGCGTATTATGATATAGGTATATGCTATATAGGTACCTATTATACCTATATGATGGGTACATAATTGTTTTAAACATAATAATGATTTCTAGGCGTGGTTTAAAATATATTTATTTAAGACAATTAATGATTAATTTAATATGTTGTATTTCATATTTTTTATTTGGTATTAGTCGAAAAATACTGTATTTTGCTTTGCCATTCCTGCCCATATTGCTGGATTATCGGTTTAAACAAAATATTTTGTATTCATTCGTTATATTATAAGATTTTATACCTGCAGGCTGCAACAGACTATACTATAATAACGGTAATATATTACATATTACAATATACCTATATAAATAGGTATATACCAAACTTTTAGGTTTGTGTACTTGCATGTTTTTGTTAAATGAGCGTAGTTGCAGAGTAGATAATAGCTAATAGCTATACATTTAAATCGCTTTCAGCAAAAAAATTAAACTATTGTTATATAAACATTAAGCGATTGCAATAATATTTTCTACGTCAAATATCAGGTATTTATTCTCATTCAACCTCGGTACATTCTGTATCTGCGTCTTATTTTACAAGTATTTTTCCAATAAAATTTCATATTAAATATAATAATAATTTATAATAATTTTAGTATAAGTGTAAATAGTACTTAATAACAAGTATCAAGAAGAATTTCTCAGACACTTCTCTGAATAACTACAAGTAAGGAATAAATATAAGTTACTATATAACCTTATTTGTTTTAAATTTAAAATCGTTATACAAGCTGGTAGGTTACTATACACCCCAACCCGTATTTTGGATTTTAAGCATTTTGATATCACGTTTTACGAGATCGTATTATAATATGATTGTGCAAAAGAAAAACGTACGCGATTAAGGGAAGATCACAATCTATTTATTTTATTTTACATACCGCGATAAATCGCGAACCACTAGGTATATAAATACAAAGAGAAAATTAGTATAACATAATATTTTGTTCGTTTCCCATACCATTAATAAACTCGTAGTATCATAATAGAAATAATTGTTAGCCTTGTGCTCCGAGTGTTCCTCGAAATTTTTAGAACAAAAAGCAAGCTGAAGTACTTCGAGTAGAAGTTTTTTTAATTAATTTTCGTCACCGTTTTCCAAGGCCAGTAAACGGAATTCGGCATGATAATTAATAATAATATGTTTAACTATTGTTTTTCCGTATATTCAAGTATAAGTTATTCAAAACAAAACACAATTAAAAATAATTGCAATTAATACAAAACACATAACTTTTTTCTGCTTATTGAATGAATTATATTATAATATTCTATTTATGGCTGCAATCTTTATTGTTGTACGTATGAAACATTTCTTAAACGCGATTGATATGTCTAAGATTTTTAGGAAATGTGCTTGGCAAAAATATGTTAACCTATATTATTTAATATCAGTGTGCTGTTAAAAAATGTATACTTTTAACACTTAGTTTAATAAAATTGCAATTGTTCTAACAAAAATCTATGACACATATCAGTCAAAACAAATTTTATAGTAATTTTTGATAGCAAATTAAAATATAGCACATTTTTTTTGCAAATCGTACAAACGAATTTAATGAATTTGTTTTATACAATTTTATTCAGTATAAGGCACTTACTTACATTTTTAACAAATTACGTATTCTATAATTATAAGTAGGAACCTATATAATCAAAAACATTTACAATGTTACCTGTACTATAACAGTATTATACTATTGTCCATAATTATTACCTATGTTATAATGCATAAAAATTATTTCCTACTAAAACAAATATTATTACGTTCATTACAAATAAGTTTTAATTTTTAAAATCCGAATAAACAATTATTTTTATTTTATAACGCCTAAACAGGCAATGTTTTAATTACAATTAAAGTAGTATACAATATAATTATAAACAATGTAATAAAACTAATATAATCAACATTTATAATAACAATGGAAAACAATTATTATGATAATCTTATTTCTGGAAAATGTGGTGAAGAGTAAGCTCATTGAGTCACCCTAACATTCTGTGTAGGGGATGATTTTGTGGTTTCTAGTGTTGTGAGTGGGAACTCGGAAACAAATTTGAGATAGGAGGTCAGGTGAATCGATGGAGCCATTCAGAAAGGAATTGATAAAGGAATTATCAGCGTCGATTCAGCGGGAGGCTAAGGATGGAAGTTGAAGGGCGAAACGAATAAGAGAGTAATTGTTTTGCGGATGATCAATTTTTAAGAGGAAAGCAGTATAGGATAAAAATCTGTTTTGGACTCTTTCCATTCGGAGCTCATTGCGGGTTAGATAAAGATGCCAAACTACCACCCCATACTCCAATAGAGATTTAACAAAAATAATGAATAATGAAGGACTGGAATAGCCACCTTGAGGAACGCCAGAAGGTAAGATACAGAGATCAGAAAGCACTTCATTAATAGAGACAAATTATCTTCTCGAATTACGATAGGATGAAAATCAAGAGAGAAGTTAATTGCCAAAATCAAGATTATCTAAAATACGAATGAGAGTACTGTAATCAACCATGTCGAAGGCCTTTTAGAAGTCGGTAAATATCACATTTACTTTAAAGCCAGATTCGATATTATCTAGGATGTATGTTGAAAATACTAGACTACTTGTAACAGCCGATTTTCCTAGGCGAAAGCCATGTTGGCTATCACTAATAATATGATTGACAAAAAAAAATAGAAAAAAGAAAAAAAAATAAGGGATTCAAAAAGTTTAGCTATATGAGGGAGAATAGATATTGGTCTGTAATTAGAGATGTTAAATGAGTCGCCAGATTTAAGAATTGAGGTTATGGAACAAGTTTTTCAGACAGTGAAGAAAACTCCTTCATTGAGGGAACGTTGAGAGAGAATAAAAAGAGGTTAAGCTAAGAAATTACGACACTTATATAGTAAACAGACAGAAATATTGTCGGGACCAATGGAATAGTTGTTTTTTAGCGTTAACAGAGCGGAGAAAACGTTGGAGAATGACAAAAAGCAGTTTAATAGAAAATTGTATTAATAATTTTTGGTGGATTTGGGAACGGTATAAGAAACAGTAATAATAGTTCATAATTGAGGGTTTAAAAGTTAAGGAAAAAAATTTTAAAAAAAGATTGGCGTTATTTCAGGGGGAGCTTGATATCTCATCGAGGAGATGCACAGAGGAAGAGATTTGAGAATGCTGTTTGAGATCTCTGCTGAACTTCCAGAATTGAGAGATGTTTGAGAAGAGCGTTCAGTATCATAATATAAAAACGATAATTCCTGAGGGATAGTTGCTTACATTTAACTCGAAAATGAGAAAAGATTAATCATAATAATCATAATGCAAATTTGAAGTAGGTATTGATATTGAAGTTATGATGGTGAAGTATGTAATATAAATATACGTATTTTTAATTAATTGAAAATATGTAGGTACTAATTATTTAAAAATTCACACAAATTTATTTAAACAAAATATAATTTTTGCATTAGAATTGTATATGCATTATGCATGTGTATTATGAATATTTAATAATTACTTTATGTTTCGTTTTTAATTAATTAAATATATTTTTAAACGCATTTAGATTATAAATACGTAATTAAAAAAATTAAAAAAATTAAACTAGTTGGGTACCTAGTTATTATATTCATATATCATAATTTTTTGGTAGAATTATTTATTTTTTTATTTATTTCAAAATAACGCCAAAAAGGCAAACAATACAGTATAAGAAAAAAATATTTATATTAATATAGAAATTAACAGAAGTACACATTAAAAACAAATAATTATTTTATTAGTAAAAACGTTTAAAATAGTATAACTTTATAAATCACTTTTGGGAATTTATTTTGCACAACATGAAACTAAGTACCTAACGACACATATTTTCGTCTTAAACGTAGTCAATAATGTTTTATGCATTATTTTATTTTATAGCATGCCAAATTTATTTAAAATATATTGTGGTTTCTTAGAAAAAATAATTCTAGTTTTATCATTAAAACGTCATCGTTTGAATTTCGTAGTGAAATAATTTTGTTTTTTATGTGACATTGTTTTGTTTAATTTTTAGGGACTTACGTTCTTTTTGTCCTATACAATCTTGGCGTCGATGCTGGGCATGCTTCAGTTTGGTTACAATACTGGAGTGATAAATGCACCCGAAGGGGTAAATAAAAAAATTGTATTTATTTATACGACAATGAATAATTCTAATTGGCCTGTTTGCACTTTTAGAACATAGAGAAGTTCATCAAAGATGTGTTTGAAGATCGATATAAAGAAAATATGGACCACGGGCAAGCTGAGTTACTCTATTCGTTCGCAGTATCTATTTTTGCCATCGGTGGCATGCTAGGTGGCTTTAGTGGCGGCATCATAGCTAACCGTTTCGGCAGGTCAGTCTATACATTATCTTTAATTATTTTAAATGGTTTGAAAAAATATTGATCAACGTTTTTATAACTATTTTTAAATGAATAACATATAATATTTTTTGTTTCAAAAAACAACTTTAAGCATATAAATGCATAATTCCCAATAAAAAAGCAACCCTACTTACATAAGAATATGCCCCTCATATAAACTGATCGTAATTTAAATAAGAGTTAATTTTTATTTACACTTTGACAATTAATAACTTTTTTTTATAAATTAAATTTTATAATTAAATGTTTAATACCTATAATAATATACGAGTATATTATAATAAAATAGCTACAAACATAAAGATTTCTTATTTATGTTTATAATATTATAATTTTAACTAAATACAAACACATTTTTGTATCACAATGTTTTATTTACCATTAATATTGTGCATTAAATTGTAATACACTCTGTAAATAAACCTGCAAGTAATACGCATTACTGGTAAGTAATATACTGTGTTCAAATGGCGTAATATTGGTTTAAATTAGTTTACGTTTCTATACAACATAATATACTATTTTAATATATTAAATATGTTATTTTCAAAAAATGTTTATAAAATATAAATGGGTTAAACTTTTGTGAAAAAAGTTCAATTTTAAGTTTGTTAAAATAGGTAAACTGCACAGTTATTTAGAAATCCGAAAAAGAAAGTTACATGAATTAAGAAAGCCACTGTGATAGTAGGATAGATGTTTTTATTTTCAAAAACGTATAAATTATAATTTTTGTTTATGATAACATTTTAAAAATTAAAAATGTAATCATTAACAATGTATTTAATAACATTTAATAATATCATAAAAATCCCATTAAAATCATTTATTGTTTTATTTACAATAATCACTGAAAATCACAACATATTGTATAAACTATAAGATCTTTGAATAAAAGTAGTTTTTTTTAATTATTTGGTGTTTGTATATTTTAATAAAATATAAGTTTTGTAATTTTCGAAAAATTAGATGATAATCTAATTTATTATTATGGAATTACTTTAAAACTATTAGCTCATAAGACTAACATTGTTATTTAGTAATGAATAAAATGATGATAGTTTTTAATATTCTATAGGACTAATAAATTAATAAATAATTTGATAAATAATATATAATATATAATTTTTAACACACAAGTGCCTATGACGTTTTGGATATTCGAAATGGAAACAATAAACAAGGTTCAGTTATATACATAATTATATACCTACTATGCTGTCAAGTCTTTTTCAAGGACAACGGATTATTAAAAAATGGCCTCTAATTCAATATAAAAAAGATTTATGACTAGCAATTCATGATAAAAAAAAACAATTTTATTTATTTACAAATAGTTCTAAATTCTAATTGTAAAATACATATTATAATATTGTTTTTCAATATATGTTTTTATAACATATTGTTGTTGAACAATAATTTAAAGCTTGGTTTTATTTATTTATCATTGTTGGTAATAATTTTATAAATACATTTTTTTTTTTTGTTAATTATACATTATGTACATTTAAATAAATTTTATATTTATAAAAATTATAAAATATTTAAGTATATATTTTATTCAAATATTTATTCCACTAATCGTATACTTAGAAAAAGTAAAAATAAAAGTCAAATAATATTAGTTTTAGTTTAAAGATTTAAGTTTGTCTTTATATTTTTACCGTATGTACTTATAATTATTATTTATCTATTATTATTATTATACCGATTATAGAAAAGGAGGTTTATTGCTGAATAGTTTTGTTGGCATTGGTGGCGCTTGTTTAATGGGTCTCACCAAGTACTTCAATTCCTATGAAGTGCTATTTATTGGCCGATTCATTATAGGAGTCAACTGTGGTATGAAAAACATAATTAAATATTTATTATACATGGTATATTATTATAGTAAAAACATGAACATCTGTTTTAATTATTATTAAACCTTTTTTTACTCAGGTTTGAATACATCACTAGTGCCAATGTATATATCAGAAATAGCGCCGCTCAACCTACGAGGTGGCCTCGGCACTGTCAATCAGTTAGCCGTAACCACTGGATTGCTCATATCCCAGATATTGGGTATAGAACAAATTTTGGGTACAGACGAAGGCTGGCCTTTATTATTAGGTGGGATTTCCATTATAATATAGTATACTCTTATCTCAGTTATAATTTTAACATTTTAACTGCAACATTGTTTATCTTTTTTCACTTCTAGGATTAGCTATATGCCCTGCCATATTACAATTAATTTTACTACCTGTGTGTCCTGAATCGCCAAGGTATCTATTGATAACTAAACAATGGGAAGAAGAAGCAAGAAAAGGTAAGTAAATAGTTGTAAAAAGTTCAAAACTAATACAAAAAGCTATTACTTTACAATGTGGAAACTATCATTTATTTAGATATAATATTTTCCATCTCGTCCAATTTAAATTGTTATCTAATAATTGATGTTAGGGCATTTATAATATAAAATGATTTTATATATGTATAGAAGTATAATAAACTGAATTTATATCAACAGATACGAATGATATACAGAGAATATCCCCAGAGTCTTTTATTTAAATAATTTAAACCGTAATAATGGAATGCCCAGAAAATTTTGACCGCAAATGAAACATATTTGGCTTCAACTTGTTTGTACTTATTTACCTTTTTTACAACTTGTTTGCGCAAAAAACAACTTGATTACGAACATACATTTTAGCTACCTATGATGAAAAACTAGAAACTGTAAAATGAAACTGTTACCTAGGTACTAAAAGTACTAAAAATTCAAAATGATATAATCTATACAAACGATTATTTTATTTTAAGATAAACTTACGCGAGTAGAAATATAAGGTTTCAGTTAGTGTCAATTATAGATGTTAAATTTATTGGTCTTGGACTGGTTCATACACCAATCCAACATCAAAATTTTAATACAACATTACTATTGAAAGTATGGCCAAGTGATGGCCATTTGTTAAAAAAATGTTGAAAAAAAGTCCGGTGACGATTTGAGTCCGTACTGGGATTTGATCAGGGTATGCCTATATTCCTATCCTAATGGACTACCTACCTAACCTCTTACCGAATTGATTGTCGATATCGATATTAAGTTATTTAAGCAAATTTGAATATGTCGCGTTTTTTGTAGAATCCAACAATTTCCTCATAATAATTATTATTTTTGTTTCATGACAATGGTGAGCGACGTGACGGGTAAACATTATTACTTATTAATATTATTATTAACATAAAATTTTAAGTATAATAGTGTATTGTCTTGTATAAGTTTAATGTATATTGTATAGTTAAGTTAGTAAGTTAGCTAATTGTCACAGTGTCATTGTAGGTACCTACTCCACAGTATAATATTATCTATTACTATCTAGTATTTTAGTATCTTATAATAGTATCTTATAATAGGAAAAATGAGAAATAATTAGCAAATAGGAAATATTTTTAAGGGTGGCTCAAGCTTCCGAAGTAATTATTTAAAGTTAATTACCTACATAATGAATACGTTGCTTATATTATATTCATATTTTTTGAGAGCTCCTACCAGGTTTTTTTAGAGGGGCTAGTCCCCTATTCGTACTACTGACTGTTATAGTGATTGCGTGATGTTCATACTATAGTGATGATGCAACTTGCTTAAATCAATTGTCCATATAATACTGATGCATAATCCTAAGTACAGTAAAACTTACCAATAACAGATAATTTTATTTTAGAAACGGGGAGATATATTCTCATCTTATACCCTCCACCCCCCTGTCTAAATAGCTATCATCTCCAAATAACAGACAACACTTCAGGTATCTACTAAAAGGATACCTACTGAGGATTATATCTGATACTGAAAGGGTCTGCTATTCAGAGATTTCGCTGTATCTATATACACTATATAATACATGTAGACATTCAGTTTATAGATACATTTATATTTTTCCTGGTTTCAGACTAATTAAAAGACAGTTTCAACATCATTTTACCACCATTAATCCAGTTTTATTAACATGGTCTAAACACAAAATCACTGTGAAGAATTTCTACCCGTGTACTTATATACTGCTATCGAATATTCGATAATTTGTACTACTATCTGTGGCCGATAAATAAGTAGATTAAAATTTAAATATATAAACATATATGTGTTTTTGTTGTGCACAAACAAGTTGTCAATTTTCTAGTAAAAAATTTTGAATGTACGCAAAACGAGTTGCACTGACATATTCAAATGTAGATACACCGTATACCTATGACCTACGTACCTACTATTGTACCACTTTTCTTTGGCTAATTGGTTTTAGGGCTACATACTAATTGAGTTGTAATAGTTTAATAGTAGCAAACAAATTGTTCAAATCATTATTATAACATAATGATTGCGGACACAAGTTTCGTTATCAACATACTCAGTGGCGCTAAAACATAATTTTACCCACCCCTCCAAAACTCAAAATTGAATAGGTTTGTTTTATTGTAAAATTAATTTTTAATATTAGTTAATATTAATATGTAGGTACCAAAGTATACTATTGTCATCGGGGTCATTAGGGCTGAAAGTGATTTTAAATAAGGGTATTTAAATAAGTGACTAAGTGACCAAAAAATAACTTATATAAGTACGTTTGAATATTTCTCGCAGACCGCAGCAATATAATATTATTTCATATTTTTTTTTGAATATTTTTCTTCGCTTAGAAGAACATTTTTCTTCGCGTTGTAGTAGCAACTGTTACACCTAGTCATAGAGTTAGGCACCACAAAACTATAGTATTAACTGCGGACCAAAATATTTCCCTTTGTGACGTTTCGACATCCACGGCATAAGTGATTTAGTACTGAAAGTCATGTGATCGCCTGTCGCCTTAGAACGAGGTCGCCAACCACGAACCGAGACCTGGTAGGGTCGGAGCTACGTGAATTTTTATTGTATTTTTAAATATCGGTAACGTAGGGAAGAGGAAATATGAATAACAATAATAATAAGAATAAGAAATCACGACCCATTTATTAAGTATAAAATTGAGTATATTAAATAAATTAAATTAGTGCCGAGAAAGCCGAACAGGCGTAAAACTCGGACAGAGAATAATAAAATAAGACAATGAACACCAATATATCTATATACATATATAAACCGCCAACGCTCCACTGGACGGATAACAAGTATGATAGATATCCAAAATAATTCACTAGTGGTTCCACAGCATGGTTACCGCAATACGAATAATATTTCCAATAATAACAATAATAATAATAAAATAACATAAAAAACACCAGCCACGATAACAATTTAAACATTTCTTAATGCATGAGAGTGAAAATGGTACGTTGCCAGAGATCAGACGACATGGTGTGTTTCTCGTATGTCGCCCGTGGGCACAACGGCGAAAAGGTATTTTGACTTCTCCGGGGTGTTGGAACGGCGTGTGGAAAAAGAATGACGTCGTCACCGGCTTGGTCTCGCCCGTAAAACGACACAAAAAAGACGATGGTCGACGGACACATTGGAGATAGTGAGAGAGAGAGAGAGAGGGATTTATTATCTGTTTACTTGGTTAATTGGCCTATTTTCTAATTAACGGGAGTCGGGCGCTTCCCGGACCACGGAGAAGCGGAGGGGAGTGTGTGTGTGTGTGTACGCCACATAGGCAGGCGTTGGTTTTCGATCGGCGGAACACGGAAACGCTATCTCACGTATTTGTTTTAGTACACACCGTTATTGGCGTTTTCATTCGTTTTGTTCGTCACACCTTCGCCACTTTTTTACGACTTGGGACAAACTACTAATCATTTGGATTAGTACCCACTCATCGTACTAAATTTGTTGGTGTAGTTAAAAATATTTATATACAAAGTAATGAGATGCAAATGCATACACTTGTATCCCGCAAATGACGACGCCCTGTACTCTTATCAGCTGGAATAGGTTTTATTATTTTTGTAATTTCCATAAAAATTAATTTTTATATGCTAACTTAATAGAAATGTTCAAAGAGGTTAGTAATTAAAGCAGTACATCAAAATATAAAGTGTAATCCAGAAAATATCGAAATTTCATGGAAAAAAACGAAGAATGATGTACTTTATATTTAATATAAAAAATAATTTTACAATTGTTTACTTATTAGTTGATAGTAAAATTCATTTATTTTAATAATATTAGTTATAACTTAACTGTTAATTACTATTTTAATTTATATGTGATGAATATAACTTCATAGATGATCGTATGATTTATAAAATTGGGTGATTAAAAGGGAGTGTGGGAATCCATAGCTTCCCATGTTAATATGATAATAAAAACTTATATTCAGAACATATTTATAATTACGCCACTGATTTAAACTTACCCTAAAGTTAGTATAAAATGACAAGCTCATGTAGTAATGTAGTATATAATAACCTATTATTTATTACTATTTATTTAATAAACTTGTTGAACTACGTAACAAAATATCCTCAATACCTAATTCGTTTTAGGGTATGTTATCAATTGGGAATTATACAGATCGAAAATGAAATGAAATTTTATATCTTAACTTCTTAATCAAATTATATTTCTGATTATATAATGCTTAATTGTAAAACCAAATAATCATTATTTTGTAAATTATTATTGACATTCAAAAACTGATCGTCTTGTTATTACGAAAATCATTTATAATTTCCTATATTTCTTTTAGCTCTGAGGAGGTTACGTGCAACCAATCAGATTGAAGAGGACATTGAAGAAATGCGTGCTGAAGAACGTGCTCAACAGTCTGAAGCTACGATATCCATGATGGAATTAGTATGTTCGCCCACTCTAAGACAACCACTTATCATTAGTGTAGTCATGCAGTTGTCGCAACAGTTGTCCGGCATAAATGCCGTGAGTATTGTATTACACATCATTTAGAATATTATTATCACATATATCAGATACAAATCAATTCATTATATTATATTTTTATCCAGGTGTTTTACTATTCAACTAGTCTGTTCATAACTGCTGGTTTGGCCGAGAATGTAGCTAAATTTGTAACAATAGGAATTGGTGTAATTATGGTGAATATGACGCTGGTGACCATGCCATTGATGGATAAAACTGGTAGAAGGACATTACATCTTTACGGTCTGGGTGGAATGTTTATATTCTCAATATTCATTACGATATCATTGTTAATCACGGTAAGTTATTAAGAACATATCAAATAACATCAAATTTGACGAGGAATATAATCAGTGAGATTTAAACCAAAGCTGATAATATATTTATATATATAATATGAAGCAAATTAAGAATATTGGAAATTATTAACAAAATTAATAGAACTAATAAAATCAAGAGAAATTCCACTTTACAACGCAATAATTAATTAATCAATATTTACTTATAAAGTGTTAAGTTCTGGATACCTACACTTTAACAATGCTTTGAGTGTTTAGACTATCAAATAAGTTATAATAATTATTACAAAACATTTTCAGACGTCTCGAATTCTATTAAAACGTTATTTAAATCAAAATTTAACTCAATTCAGACCAGTTGTGATAATTATTAAAATAATAAATGTACGTTGGTATATATGAGCCGGCGCGTGCATCTACAAAATATAAATTATTTATTCACGTATTTTTACTCAAAAGAGTATTTCAGTTTATTATAAAATATCATATGATCATGAAATTTTAAACATTTTTACAAAAATTACTACTTAATTAAATATATCATGATGTATGCCTGGAACCTCTATAGGTTTATCTAAAAATATAAGAATAATAATCAATACGATAAGCATACTCAATAGTCAATACTTAATTTTATTTAGATTAAGGCATGCATATTTATTTATTTATTTGCTGCTTATTATGTAACTTATTTGAATTTACTTTTTTTTAATTGAATTATAATTATCCCTCTTAACTAAATGCATTTTAAATGTGTGTAATACTAACACTAATGTAATTTTTAGTAGTAACTTTTACTAGTACTTAGTAGAACCTGTAATATACATTAAAATTATATAGTTCAAAAAATACATAAAAAACAAAAACAAGGGCAATATAAATTATTTCATGCATCTGAATAAGGTACCGATCATTGATTATAGAATAAACAATTATAATACTCTATAATCAATGGTACCGATTATATACTTATTCTTTGTAAGTATTTCACAACTAATTGTATTTATATGTAATAGTATTTATGGTTAATATTTGAATTACAATTGTATGGGTGTTCAAAATTATTTTTTCTAGGTATTTTAATTATTTTATCTTATCAGATTAACTAGGTATTAGGTAACATAGTTATACATTAGGTAATTTTAAATATTATTTTTAAGTTTGCAGTTATTTTATGTTTGCAATAAAGCTTTTTATTATTTTTATTTTTACTACAATTGCATCGTTCCAACCAAGGTTCTCAAAGTCACAATTTTTTTTAACGTATTATTATTTTTATTATTTTTAAGTATTTATTGTTTTTGATTTATTATGACTGAGAACATTGGCTTGGGACGTTGAACCAGCTACTAGCGTCCCTTAGGAGTTTTTCGGTTTTGTGCAGGAAATGATTGACTGGATGTCGTACTTAGCTGTCGTATCCATACTTGGTTTTGTCGTATTCTTCGCTGTTGGTCCTGGCTCTATACCTTGGATGATTACTGCGGAGCTCTTCAGCCAGGGTCCTCGGCCTGCGGCTATGTCCATCGCCGTGCTCATAAATTGGGTGGCCAACTTCGCCGTCGGCATAGGCTTCCAACCTCTAAAGGTCAATTAATTTATAATATTTTAAACCGAGAACATACAAAAAATATTTTAACTGTATTAATATTTTTTGTAAATATAATATTAAAATTAATTCATAATTGTTTTTACTTGTTTTAGACTGCATTGGATAATTATACATTTCTACCGTTCAGTGTATTGCTGGCAATATTCTGGATATTTACTTATAAAAAAGTGCCAGAGACCAAAAACAAAACGTTCGAAGAGATATTAGCTCTATTTCGGCAAAACGGCAGGTGAGATGTCTTTAGAAATTATAATTATAGGTATTTGGTTTTAAAATGACATTCTTGTCAAAAAAAATCTTAACACTTAAATTTTTAATACGCTGCTAACACAGAGGAAGCGTTTTGGAATCAAGTCGCTTATATGGGTAAGTGCATGAGCCAAAAGATCTTAAAGTTCACGTTAAAATATTTATTTAATTTATTTTTAATTTAATTTTGTTTTATATTTTGCTCGTGTTTACGCCCTATAGTATTTACATAAAAATCGTGACTATATTGTTTTTTTCATTAATAAAATATTTTATGATAATATTTAATAACTTATTAAATGCACTTTTACTCTATTATACAATATATTCTTCTAATAAAATATGATTAAAAAAGGTGTTAAAGCTTTGCATACACTAACGCGATTATTCTTTAGTTTTTTAATGCATGTGTTATTATTTTTTATTATTATTAGATAGATATATTATGTTTATTTTGAGTTGTTCGTTATTATTATTTTTTTTAAATATTTTTTCAGTTTGGTAGAGATCGAGACTAGTAAAACCACGTCTACGATTACCTTAGTGAAATCAGAGGACACACCGTTAGACACGGATAAATACGCTTCTTATACTCCCAACATACAATAACATATTCAATTTTATGTTTAATAATTATTATTTTTATTATTATTTAGTATTGTTTATTTATTTAAAACGCTAGACTTCATCAACAATTATTTTATGTATTTTTTTCTTTTGTACATCATTATATTATTTTTTAATTTTATTCAACATTGATTTATTTTATATTGATATACCTACCACTAATATTTTATACCAAATAGCAGAAATACTACGTACTTAAATGGAAACAAAAACAAATATCGAGTATTAAACATTGTTCACAGGAGTATGTTAAACTATTCAAACGCGTTAGACGAGCATTTACCGCCCTCCGAAAGGGCATCATTAATGGTGGCTGAGGAGAAACCTTTGCCAGACTCATGTAAGCTCAATCGGTTCTTTTTTTATATATTTATCTACATACACTTTTCTTACATTTTAATTTTTGGTGAGAATTTATATACAACAATATTAGTAGTGCTATTATAAGTCATAACGCGTATTAAATTTATACACCTACAAAATAACTTCTCGTTTTTCATTAGCTTAGTCATAATCCAAAATCCTGCAAAATATAGAATATTTGCTTAATATATATAAAATATCTCGTTGATTTCTTGTCTATGCTTTTTATATATCTTTTTTGGGTAATGTTGCATGTTTCTTATTATTTATGTAAGTACATACAATATATTAATATTTTATCGTTACATACAAGTAATATTCTAACTGTCTTCATTGAAGTATAGTGTACCTATTATTTGAATGGCAATTAAAAAATACTGTTTGTTACCAAAAATAATTATTAAGGAATTCCCATTATAGGTAGGTAGGTATTATACACCACTTATATTAGTATTTGTTATGCAGTTCTTATAAATGAATAAACTTTTGTTATAGGTACTAGATAGTAAGTACCTATAGGTACTTGTAATTTATGTTGCTATTACCAACTTACGATTCATAATGTATTTTTATTAAGTTTTAAAATGTATGTAGGTAGGCATTTAAACTTTATTGAAATACTTATTTTTTTTAAGTAAAAGTTTTTCCTTTGTGCTTATTGATTCTAAAGTTTATCATATGAATATTATGAAATGTAAGTAGACGACCACTATTCCGCATATGTTATTAATACGATACCATGGTGGTGTTGTATAACTCAATTTTCCCGAATTAATCTGTAAAAACTTTTTTCTCCAAAAATGATTTTTTGAACTAAAATTGGATGATAAAATATTAAAAAATATGATGAAGATGTAGGTTAGATTATTAACTTGGTAAGTACTGTACATTTTTTTTTTCTGTCAAAAATAATCTATAATATATCTTATATATCAATATATGCACAAGTTTAGTCTACGATCTACGAAGATGTTTTGGTGATGACCTTTTTTTTCCTGTCAGGCCTGTCATTTTTCAAGGGATGGCGCCCTACTCGTAATAATTGACATTATTATTAAAAGTAGGTTATAGGACCTATCCCATGACCAATACGCAAAAATGAAAAATATTTTCAAGGGGTGCTCAAAATATGTGGATTGATACACACAGTGATTCACCAAGTATGCTCAACTCCTTTTTTCTTCAATAATATAGTTATTTTAAATCTGTTCTTTGGAATTATTAAATATACCTACTTAGAAATCATATTAATTCATTAAAATGTTTGTACTACTTAAAAAGTGTCCTGTGGAGATACAAACTTTTGTTTTTTTTTCAAATGAGAACCCCTTCCCATTTTCTACTGTGAATTATTTAACGAATACATTTTCTGAAAATGTTGATATAGTATCAGAATCAAATTTATGATTTTTTAAGAATAAATTTTATTTAAGTAAATAGGTACTTTTAACTCAATTTAAAATTAAAATAAGAAAAAAAAACTCTGTTCTGTGATAGTTTATATTATCCTCTCCTAAATTCGACAATACGTAAATTTATTCAAATATCATCCGTAGGTGAACTGTAGTAAGAAATCCGGTACGTAGTTTTGTTATGTACGCGTGTGTAAGATAGAGACAACATACTATACGGGTGTAGGCAAGAGTCATCGTAATGAACACGAGTACATAACCTATGCAATGCGTGTCGATTAAAGGGGAGCTGTAAAATACTATTGACTACTGTGCCTACCTATAATAATACATATTCAACTGACGCAGAATGTACTCTATATATTGACTTGAGTGTTCCTAGTGATCTAATGTAATATTGCGTTTTTTTTTTATTATTGTTTCATGGCACATGTACATATACAGCACCAGTACAACACTCTCCGACGGACCCGGAGGTGTGTGCTGTATGCGTCAACACTGGCAGTTCCCTCATGATGACGTCTCCGAACGTAACTCGCCGGTCGAGTCACACGCTCAGTAACCACGTTTGCCAAATGGACTAGACCGTCGCGTTATTCTATGATAATATATTATTATTATTATTATTATTATTATTAAAATATTATTATTATTATTATTATTATAAAAATAATAATAATTTAGAACAAAACGTTGTATCAACAAAAAATATTTAACAAATATTTATAAACATACATTATAATAAAAATAGAGCATATATTATATGTAAGGCTTATTCGTAAGACAATATCGATCTTTTTTTCATTATTATATTTTATTGTTGACAAAACACCCATATTATACCTAATACCTACGTATTATATGTTAGGATACCTACCTTCTACAATCAAGCGATTTCAAGATATGAAACTTTAGATCATAATATTTCAAATCCGGAGTTGTAAATACTCGTATATATGATCTACGGATGAAACCAAATACCAATCAATGATGATGGTTTTGATAATCGTATTTAATATTATAGCTAGTAGACCTATAACTTTGATTATTAATAATCCCAAATTCCGATTAACATCCTTTAACAATGTTTGACCATTGAATCGTTCAATAAATAGTAGCTATATACCAGGTGATTAATTTAATAAAAAACAATCATTGTTTTATAACTATTGTTTTTGAAAATATTTTTTCATAGATTCAGAACGTTACAAAACGAAATTTTTGAAAAAATTATATTTTGTACTATTTTTTATCGTTATAAGTTTTTTACTTTTTTAATGACAACACACATTTTTGATTTCCATATTCCAAAGCAACATTATTACTCAGAGTATTTTGGTACAAAAAAATCAAATTTCGTATGAGTAATATCTCAATTATAACTTATAAGTATTTAAAGTTTAGTGAGTGAAGAAGTGAACTAATATTTTGCAGGTTTCCCTACGCCACTCCACTCCGCTCAACTAAAAATATAAATAGTAATATAGTATACACCTACTAGTACTTATAAATAACTTATTAACTACATAGATGCTCGTTCGAAATTAAAAGTAGGTACTTTGAAAAATATTGTATTTTGTAATAAGGAATTAAAAATTGTTATCATTATAAAAAGTAAAAACTTAAAAAATACCTATTATTTTTTTCATTAATTTTGTTTTTCGACGACTTAAAATTGTATAAAAAAAAAATATTAAATAATAAGTGTTGCTTCATAATAGAATCACCTGGAATAGATAATAATATAATATAGATACACCTATTATAACATATTCCCTATTTCCGTATATTATAAATTTATAACTTATAAGATAGGTACTTAATTATATTTAATCACATAAATAATAGGTACCTACAGGGAATTACATTGTGTAGGTATATAAGAAATGTGCAAACAATTTAAATCAGTTTTACGGGCTTATCGAGTAAATTTAACTTAATATATATTTTTTTTTAACTAGCATCATGACCTTTAGTTACAATGTGCATTAGTTGTTCTGTATTGATACATATACTTCAAATACACATCAAATTAAAAAATATCAAAAACTGAAATTCACAATCATAAAACAATATGAATCAGCCTACCAAATAAACGTCTATTTTAATGTGTCACTCAATTTCATAATAAATTTACAACCAAATGGTTTTGATGCTCAACTATGAGATAAAAATAAAAAAAAAAATTAAATAATAATAAAATATTAATCATACTGGCGTTAAAAATTTTAAAAAAATAAGTAACATATTAAAATTATAGTGGGGTTTTAAAAACATGATAAACAAATCACTACAAACACGTGGTAGAAGTTTTTCGTTGTTTTAAAATTTGATTAAATATTATGTTATCATAAACAATAAACTCCACATAGCTACCAATTATTTGTACTTTTTTCAAAATACACCTATACATTACTATACCTCCCTATAACCATATAATTTTGAGATGATCTGACGTTACTAAATCAAAGAGGTCGTTTTATTTAAACACAACTCAAATGGAATTGCATAATATGTAAATTGTATAAGTATATGCGTATGTGGACCATCTAATTATCAAACTAATGATTAATTATATCAATGACAATTAAAAATGCATTAATTTAATCTTGTTATTATAATTTTTACACAAACCATACACATCACGAAGTTGAAAACAAGTTATTGTAGGCCTATTGTTGGTGCTCCATGACTGTAATATGTATATTATTATCACATCATCGTGATTGTAATTCTTAATTTTATATTTTCTCTTTAAAATTTTGAATTCAAAATTCGAAAGTAAATACTTAATTAAGGTATGAACATAAAGTAGGTTCACCTAAAACATTAACTTAATTATTGTTTTTCATTATGAAATACTTCATACTATAGATAAAACCCGATAATTATACTTGAAACTTAAAATTCAAGTTCATAATAGGAATTTAAAAAACATATTCGATTAAAAACAAAATTCATTCATACCTATACTGTTTACAGTTTTTATTGTAAACGAAAAAGTGTTCTTTGTAAATATTGTTATTGTTTTTATTGAATATTTATACACTTTGTTCATTTGTACATAAACTTGAAATTAAATTATTGTTTGTATATTACGAACAAAATTTTAAACAAAGCTCATGATGACTGAGAAACTGTACTATTATTAAATGTTAAGGACAAGGAACTTACAATGTTTTTCCCAAAGAAAACTTCTTACACTTTTTTTTTATTCTCCAGCATATGTTTTTTTTAAATATGCAAAACATAATATATTAATTATATAGTCAATTTTGCAATAATATTGTTAGAATAATGTAATAATAATAATTTATTATATATTAGGCCTACAGAATAATATAATAATAATAATAATAGCTATATTTGTCTGATTAAAAAGAAGAAATAGTTATATCAAAAACTAAGACCTTCATTGATTTTTTTGTATTTGTTATAAAAATGGTAAAAAGTTAAGTATTAACTATCAAACAATTAAATTCTAAATTTGTAGATATATATTGTTGAGTTTTAGTAATTAGTATTCATCAATATTCTGATGTATTATTTTTAATAGAAACAAATTTATTACATATATACAGTTAAATTTAAATATATATATATATATAAAAAATGCGTAATATGTGTAAACAATTTGTAAAAATAAAATTATTACAATAAAGAGATTTTAGAAAATAAAAATTCTA
This sequence comes from Pentalonia nigronervosa, assembly GCA_014851325.1. Lineage (NCBI taxonomy): Eukaryota > Metazoa > Arthropoda > Insecta > Hemiptera > Aphididae > Pentalonia > Pentalonia nigronervosa. The sequence goes on along the minus strand of JACXSJ010000544.1, from coordinate 72,862 downwards.
TACTGGAGTTTAAAAAAAAAAAAAATGTTTTTATTTTTTGTTCAATTACATATATTATTCAAAATATACCGCTTAGTTTTACATTTCAATATTTAATAAACAAATTGGGGTTACAAAAATAAAATAAATTACTTCAAAAACTTAGTTAACACAGTTAACTAGGTAATATAAATTTTCAAAAAATATATTTATATATAAATTGGTAACAAAATTTACTAATTATAGTTTAGTAGATTACAATAGGACCAAAAGCAATAATTGTTAAAGAAAAATAATCAGGGAATAATTATAATAAATAATAATCATATAGGAAAATATTAATATTATCACAAGGTACAACTATAACACTAAAAAAAAAATTTTACCCATAAACTTTTTATAATCTTAAAATGTTTAAAAAATGAAAAGGTTAATATACAAAAAGTTACAATACATTTATTCTGTACATTTTATACTTATTTCAAAAGAAATATTGTTTTACAATAACAAAAAAATAGTAATAAATATGTAAACCAAATTGTTGTATTAGTAAATTTCACTAAAAAAACTTAACCAATATAAATCATAAATTCTAACATACTGAAAACAGTAGCATTTTTTGAAGGGTGGCAAGGTGGGCATTTGTCCCTGTTCGATTGTAAAAGCAGTCCAATTGTAGGACCGGTTGTTAATGAAATAACAGAACCATGATTTTTCTAATTTTTAGGAAATAATATGATACCTATTGTGTAATAGCATTGGAAAACTATAGTCACAATATTAATTAATATTTCTAGTTTTCTAGTCGCATACTGATATTATAGAAATTATAAAACAATCACTCTTAAATTTATCCATAATCAAGCAACTTCTATAATAGAAGGTACCTATTTAAAATTGTTCGATTTTTCAATTATGTTTTGACAGTTCCATATTGTAATTTTATTTGTTTGACCCCTCTAGAAAAATATGTAATTATGTTATTAACGTATAGGTACCATAATTATATTTTATCTCCTCCAAGTCTTTTTTTTCCATAGAATGAGACTATTTTTACCTCAGACATGTATAAAGTTATGTAAGATAGAAATCGTATTAATATAAAAGTGGAAGTAGAAATTAGCTTGCGAGCGAAACAATTTATTTATTCAATTAAGTATATAGGCTGGTAAAAACGTTTATTCCTTCCTATTAAAAATTAAAATGACATCACCGAGACTAAAAGGATACAAATGTCCAAATTATTAATTATATTATTCAGAATACATTTTTTTTGCATTGCATGACACTAAAAACATTTTTAAAGCTGTAAAATCATCAAATAAACAACCGTTTACACATGGATATTGTTCAATTAAATTTTTATTTGTATGAACTAAACATGCAGACCATCCAGCATTTTTTGCACCTATAAAGTCTAACAAATAAGAGTCGCCAATATGCAAAAATAACTCACGGTTTAAACCTTTTTGAATGTATGATTCCGCTTCTCTAAATATTTTAATATCAGGTTTCTCAGACCTCACTTCGTATGATGATAAAATAAATTTAAAATAATGAGAAAGACCAAGATTTGTTATCATAGATTTAATTCTTGGGTCATAATTAGACAAAACTCCCAATGGTATTTGTTCTTTTTTTAAATACTCCAATAACTCAATTGCTCCATTTTGTACTTTAAATGTTTCTCCAGTACTGTATGTCATCATTAAATCATCAATTATATCTGTCAGAGGTATATTGTCAGTGATATTTTCTATCTCAAATGCTTTGCTAAAAACATTTTGTGCATACATTTTCCAATAGTTTTCCCATTCAAGGCCAGTATAAAGACCAAAATTTGGATGAGCTTTTGTCATGAATGTCCAATTTTTATTAATCAAATTCTCAAGAGTTGATATTCTTACTTTTAAGCCATATTTATTTAATACATTTGAGTATTCTATAGCTGGAGAACTTCGATATTTTAATAAAGTACCAGTTATATCAAATGTTATCAACTTGAACGGTCGACGATTCATTCTAGTTATTATTTCTGAAAATTATTATAAAAATGTTCAATAACAACATAATCAAAAAATTTTAAATCAGCACATAAATAACAATTTCATAACTATAGGTTTATTTTTCAAGAGTGTTATCTTACTAGTTTTATATTAGGGTAGGTAACATTAATTAGCACATAACTCCTGGATTACACTTTTAATTAATTACAAATTTTTATTAACATTGATTATGAATGAAAAAAATTGTTAAGTTAGACAGTAATGAATACAATATAATAATATTTGCATATCTTATATATTGAATAATATCTCAGTTCTCCTTAATTGTATTATGTTTAAACCCATATCTGTTATTAGTGGACAACATGGAAAGTATAATCTATAAATGTAAATGTTAAATATATATTTGTAGTCATAAAAAAATGTGTACAAACAAAATTTCTAAAACTGACAAAATAGAATAGAAAAATGTTGTGTACAAAAATATTCCAATTTTCAGTACCATTACTCATTATATCTAATGTCTAAATATATTATTGTACCTAAATTATTATATTCATAGATTATTTATTTCATATTTTGGGCAGATCTCATAAATATTTAGTATTCAATATAATAGACCCATTTGGAGACCTATGTGAATTAAAATACAACTTGTGACATATAGTATTAGATAAAATGTGAATACATCAAATAGATCAGATATTCAGTAATAGATTTTATCGAGATGTACACAGATTTTATTAGCTCATTGTTAATTAACCATTTAATAATAATAATTAATCATTATTTTAAAAATGAATAACATTTAATAACTATACTACTTAGCAGTGGCCAGTACCAGTCAGTGGTATATTATTTTATTGAAATGTACAGAAAGTTTGATCAACTGCAAAAAAAAATAAATAAATAAAAACATAAGATATTTTATTCTAATTTGTGCAACTAGAAATAAAAAAAAGTAATCAAGAGTCTGGGCAGTGGAGAATGTACATCTCAACTAAGCCAACAATGTATTATTATTTTTAATCTATTACCGATAGGAGAAATTACTAAAATTATCCATTTCACAATATGTCATTGCATCATTTTTTTTTATCAACTTTACGATATATATTTTTTTTTTTATATTAAATTATGGTATATAATTGGAAGGAATTAAAGTGTATTATATATTAATATGTTTCAAAATCAAGTGTTCAAGAAGTTGCAAGTGTGATATACAGGCCAGCATCAAAATCAGACATTGATATAAGTTGGTACAGGGTATACAGAATGAATTTGTTTATTAAAATTTATAATTTAAAAAAAAATATATCATTAAAATTTAATTTGTACATTTGTATTAAATTTCAAAATTGAACTAGCAAACTCAATAAAATAAAACACAAAAACAAATAAAAATAACGGTTTAGAATATTATTATTATTGTTAATATTAGTATTATAATAAACAATAAATAAACTCTAAAGGTAAATACATAGTAAGTATACTTACTATTTAGTAACTTATATTTTACAGAAAATATTTATTAATTTAATTTATAATTATGTAGATAAGGCATATCAAACATGCAGCCCACAGTTCATTTTTTTTATAGCTAGCAGCTATTATTAATGGACAATTTATAGTAAAAATTATAAAATTTTAATTTTGTCATAACTATATTAGAGAGGTATACATTATGTTACCTTTTTATCTTATCTTCTGATAAACTGTAATCAAATAAGTATTATTGATATTTATATACTTAGAACATAGATTGTAAAATTAAAAATTTGTGTTAAATTTTTTTTTTTTCGATAAATTTTTAAGGCAGCCCAGTAGGATTATGAGCATAGTAGATTCATATACATATCAATATATTTTTGGCCCAGTTAATACTTTGAGTTTAACGTGACTGGCATAGATAATTAGTAATATCTAATAGTAGTTGCTAGTGTAATCCCATGAAACTTTTTCTGATGAGTGCTTGACATGTAATAGGAAATTTACTGTCAAATATAGTATATGAATAAAAGAAAATTTAAAATCATTTTTTGGGTAAAATACTAGATAAATACCTACATTATTAAAGTAATTAATTAGTAGGTAATTAGATATAAAATCTTAATTTTATTACAGGTACCTATCCAAAAAAGTTGTTTTTGTTATTTATAAGATGAACGAGTAGTGGGTATTTTTAAACAAGGTTTATCTCAGTGATTTAAAAAACTTAGGCACATGTTAGTCATAATATTCAATAATTAAAAAAAATGTATTTTACCTGTCTTAGAGCAAGAAAATCATTTGCTTTGTCTGTAGCAGATTGTATTGTGGTATTTTAGTTTTTATTTCAACATTCTGATTCGTTTTCTTATATTATAATCTCGCAAGTTGTAATTGTATTTGTCATAAACTCGAGTATTATTTTCTCTTTTATATCTAATATAATATTTTTATCTAGTGTCATTAAAAATATAAATAATAATTAGCATGTTCCTATTATAATTACTTATCTATAAATATTCAATGTTGAATAATATATATCGATCACGGTTGTTGTTGTTATAATAATCCTGCATTATTTATTTATTTATGTTATTATACTATAACAGTATATTAATATATCTAACTCCGTGTACATTTGATATTTGAGCAGTAATATTTAATCTCTCGTGAATCTTAGATCTATAAGTCTAATGTCTCAATGACTCTTGATGCGTCTTCATACCGGCCACCACAGCGTGAACCACGAATCCGTGATTTCCGGAAAAAAAAATTCTGTGCAAAAAATGATTTATTATAAATGATCTGCAAGTGATACTACAATATTAAATATTGTGATAGACCGTTATCATTTTCTAACACAAATTAAAGAAAATATAATGAAAGATACAATTACATAATAATATCAGTTAACTTTAATTACAATTTACAAACAGATAAAATGTTCAAGATTTTATAGATTTCATCACATCTGTGGATTTCGAATAAAGTTATTTGACATTCGTATTCCGTATTTCCGTGAATCGCGGACCGTGATAGGCGATAGATTGATACTATTTGAATTCGTGGCATGAATAATAAATGTTTATCTTAAATCGCGATTTGTGATCACAGTCCATAGAGTACTCAATGTCACAGCCTCAGATACGTTTAAGCACAAGTCAGCAAAATAAGATATGTCCGTGGGTATAATCACACTATTGACCTGTGGTATTCTAAATTCACGATGTAGAGAACATACCTTTTCTACGTCGTGTATAAATAAATCTTATAAACTTAGTTTATATGGTTGAAGGTATAGATAATATATTATTTTCTATGACAGACGATAGGCGTCTGCAGGTCGCGTCCATGACAAAATATACTATGCCATAGTTGCAGCACAGACTATATGAAATATATATATCATATATTCAGCGGTTGCAACTTGCAGCAACGCACTCCCGATTTAAGGGCAACAGCTACTGCTTGCTCAAGCCCTCGGAGTGCTATAATAGATAATACTATCTTAAATCTGAGCTGCCGTCAAATGTGATAGTGTGATAACAATTGTTTACATATTTTTAGGTTAGGTTTCATAAAAGATATATTTCAACTAGTCATTTTAGTAACAAACTGTCCGTCTGTCTAACTCATAGGTGTAATCACTGATCAAATTTTACATATTGTTTAAATATTAAAGAATTTTTACATTATAGAAGTTAACTTAAATTGCTATCCTTAAATATGAATACAATTATTGATAGAGGAGCACCAAAAACTCATAACTTTGAACCATATGCAAGTAATGGAGGGTAAGTTACAAACATGATAATATTTTTTGTCTAAAATCTCTTAAATTTTTGTTATTTATGATGAATGTCTAATGATTACTTTAAAATAATTATAGTTCAATTGTTGCCATTAGTGGTAAAGATTTTGCAATTGTTGCTTCTGACACTCGTCTTAGTGAAGGATATATGATTTATACACGTAAACAATCAAAGTTATTCCAACTGTCTGACAAATCGGTTCTCGGGTGCACAGGATGTTGGTGTGACACATTATCATTGACTAACATTATTCAGTCTCAATTGAAGGTTAAAAATATTTCATCACTATAATATGAAATGTTTATACATATTTAAACTTAATACTTTTTCAGTCATATTTGTACGATCACAACACAATAATGCAGCCTAATTCTATTGCTCAATTGTTGTCTACTCTGTTGTACAGCAGACGTTTCTTTCCGTACTATGTGTACAATGTACTTGCTGGACTTGATATTAATGGTGAAGGTTGTTTGTACAGTTATGATCCTGTAGGTCATTGTGAAAAAGTGAATTACACTGCTGGCGGCAGTTCTGGTGTTCTCATGCAACCTTTTTTGGATAGTTGGGTAAAAGTTACAGTTTAAATTAAATTTACTTTTATTTAACATGCCTGCATTTGAAACTTCCCCAAATATGCTATTCATCACAAAATTAATTTAGCTAGTAAGCTATTTACTGAATATATGTTATCTTTATTTATTTCAAAACAATTAAGTATTAAAGACTTTTTAAAAACAACTAACAAGTTAAACTTACAATATAACTAGTGAGTCTCGAGTTTAAGAATATCTGCTGTCTATTTATGCATCTATAAAGCCTGTTTCACATGGAAATGTTTTGTTCACCACTTTTCAGTGAAACGTGCCTTAGAGTTTATATTCAAGAAATTATTGGCAACCACATATAAACAAAAAAATATTTGTTTTTCATGCACTTATACATAAAAATAAATACATTCCCTTAAATCCTAAATGTATTGGTTCAGTAGTTTTAGCTGTATGTTGATTATGAATTAGCCAGTCAAAACTTCTTTTATATACACAGATTAAAATAAGCATTTTTAGTCTTGCATTTGTGAGTTCATAGCTTTTTATACTTATTCAAATACTATTAAATAATTAAAATTTTATAAAAATTAATTACATAATTTTTACTGTAATAAACTTTTATAACAGTGAATCTTTCATATTACAAAGTTTCAATGAGCAACAAAAAAAAATTGTATTATAGAGAAACTCATAATAGAAAATAAATAATTAACCTTTTAATATAAACTATTTATAATCAAAAAAATAATATAATAAACACAAACAATGTACTTATTATTTATTAATTATAAAATTGTATTATAATTTCATTTTTGTATTAGTTGGGAAATCGAACTGCAGATAACCCTGTTACTGAAGAAGAAGCACTGAGTTTGGTTAAAGATGCATTTACTGCAGCCGGAGAACGGGATATATATACTGGAGATGAAGTAGTTTATAACATAATTAAGAAAGATGGAATCAAAACAGGTGTGGTTCAACTTCGTAAAGATTAAATTTTTAATAATATTATAGAAATGCTTCAGTTATAATATTTTTTTTATATATTTAAATACACTTATGCGATATAATAATTACATTATATTGTATTCAATGGAATAATAAAGTAATTTGGCAACAAAACAAAATTAGTTTTTAATTAATAACAAACTATTAGTTTATTTGTTTTTATTATATTAATCAAATCCTTTTTAATATTAAATATCAGCTGATTTCACTTATAATTTTAGATAAAATCCAATTATTATTTAGTCAAAGGTGATGACATTTAAAATTTTAGATTCCCTTCCCAGATATGTGTGTGTCACTAAGTACTTATATAACTGGAGTGATGTACTGGTATGCAAATTTAAAATACCAAAAATTTATCACATTCAAGAAAATGATTTAGAGCAGAACTCATTTCAAACTGCTAATTGACCATTGACATTTCTTTTACATTTTCAATGGTTATCAATAATTTTACTTAACGTTTTTATTGAAGTTTATAGTTAATCTAATATCCCACAGTCTATCATTTTAGTCTAAGCTTTAATCTTTCCACAGATGCACAATTTTGAATGGCTAAGTATTAAAGCTTTAGAAAACTCGCTGACCAGTTATATATTATAAATTATATTATAAAGTGACCCTTATATATTTATGTATAACAGCATTCATTTTTATAACTAACAATACTAAAATGTAATTTCAAATAATATATTATTATTCAACTATTCTAACTCATAAATGCAGGGCCTGTTTTAAGGGGGGGACAGGTGGGCAATTCTCTTAGAGCGGAAGAACAATTTTCTCAGATAAAATGAACAAAATAATGAACTTTTCTTTGTAAAGAGAACATTAAATTTTCAAATCTTAAATATAAAAATTATTTTTTTTTATAAATTTCTAACTTAAATGGTTTGCAAATTTTTGTAATGTTAATGTATTTTTCTAAAATTCTTACTTAAATTGCTCATAAAAAAAAAAAAAACTATTGTTAATTAATGATCTCTTTTTTTTTTTAAATAACATGTACAAAGAGCCTTATATTAAATTATCAATTGTTTAAAAAAAAAAGATTTAACTACCAGTATCAAAAAATATATAAACATGATAATCACAACAATAAAATACATTTTAATTATTATTGTGAAAATTAATACATATGTTATTTACGATCAAAAACCTTGAAAATAAACCCAACAAAATACACAAATGTTCAGTTGAAAAAATCTTACTGTTACTTACCACATACCAATAAAAGTAAATTGTACATTAATAGTTCCTGACCTTATGTATACATATGTATGTATTTGTATAATATAATGATAAGTTACCATTAGTAACTATAGTTACTAAAAACCATGAACAAAAAAAACTTATCCCCATGACCCTCTATTGGCACAACTAAAAAAATACTAAAATATTGGAGGGCTATAAGTTATAATACTACAAGCATAGGCATCACTAAGGGGTATCGGGGGATAATTTTACTACTACATACATTTTTATGTGATATCAAGGGTATCGTTTTGCTACCATGAAATAAATTATATTCAATATATTTTATTATTTAAGTCTTTGATTATTAAAATGTATACTATATTTTAAGACCCGGAGGGGGGAGGGGATAATTAGCTTGTATTATATAATATGATTCATCAATCATGCTAACCTCTCCTTCCCTTTATCATTTAATAATGTATTTATGAAAATTCTTATTTTTGAAATTGTCATGTAGTACTTATACTTAAAGGTATTAAAAACCATAATTTCAAATGTTTGTTATGCTATGACAAAAATAAAGAAAGAAAAAAATGAATAGGTGGGTACCTCTGCTAAACAGTAAGTTTCTTCAGGGGTTATTTTAATTTATTGTGTGTGTTATTGGATGTGTTAAATACTTAAATTTGAATTTAATGATATAAAATCATTGTATTTGAAAAACAATTCTGAGCGGAGTTTTTGTTTATACAGTATACTTTTTCAAAGTTGCCTACCATTATAGTATGATTGTATCTTTCATGTAATTATATATAGCTATTTTTAAAACTTTTATTATGAAAATTTAATCACTATGCAGATAAATACAATATCCAATAAAAAAATTCTATGCAATAATATGTTTAGAATTACCATGATGTTATAACAATTGAAAATGAACTAATATTATTTTATTAATACTATTTATATATTTATATGTAAATAGTTATAATGTTTTATGAATAATAATAAATAATGCGTAATTTTTATTCATAATTTAAATATATGTTTTTTATTCTTTAATTATCTAGAAATGAAATAAAAGGTCAAAAAAAAATACAAAATAAAAATTTTAAATAACATAAAAAAAAATATTTTATTATGTGCATAACTTAAAACATTTTACTAGTGTAGTATTTAATTTACCATAATAACAAAAACAATTTTGTATTAATATCTAGAGATTCATTATTTATGTAATTATAAAATTAATAATAGATAAATATATGGAATGACAATTTTTCGGATCTATAGTTCCAAGAGTGGACAACATCCAATCATCCATTGCGTGGTGCCTTGAATATCCGCATGACATTGAGTTTGGCTGCCATCTTACACTATTCTAAGTATTACGGGAACAAAAATTAATTCCTCTGCTATACAAAACCCTCTATTATTTATCTAAACATTAATACTTGTCAATATACTAATGCTCTGCTATCGCAACGTCAATATATATACAAATAATATACAAATCTACTGTAATTTCTCATGATATAACTGAGGACTTTGATTCAGTATTCCCATGTACCTAGTTTTAAATAAAATAATGTTTTCAGTTATTTAAGATAGATTTATATAGATGTTACGGGTGTAATGATTTGTTATTTACTTTTCAGTTTTTTTCAAAGCGTACAATTAGGCTGTGTATTATAATTATAAGCATTAGGCAGTAATACTGTGTACTATGTCAGACGTACTATTTTCATAAATTGTAATGGTAGACAAAAAAAAAAAGCGATGTATGGATCACTATTCGGTGATTAACAGTGAAAAAGCGAAATGTTCGTATTGTTCGAATTTGGTGTCATATAAAGGTGGATCAATTACAAACTTGAATAAACACTTAAAACGAAAGCACATAATTCAATACGATAGTAGAAAACATCCGCATATAAATGAAATGGATGAACAAAATGTTGATGAACCAAGTAAGCAAAATACTTTCGAAACAATGATCAAAACCAACCTTCTACATCAATTAATCTCATAAATAAATGTCGTCCTATACAAAAAACTGTAGATTCTTATATTATTAACAATAAACCGCTTTCTGTTTCAAAACAAAAAACAATTGATGAACAACTAGAAGTTATGATTTCAAAAGAATTCTAACCTTTTAGTTTAGTGGAAAATGTTGAATTTAAAAAATTCATATATTTATTAAATCCTGGGTATCAGTTACCACCGAGGAAAATTGTTTCGAAATCTATTTTACCACAGCTGTATGAAAAAGCAAGAAAAAGAGTTTTTTTTTTTTTAAAACAAAATTTTAAATTACGCTATCTGTTACAATTAATGAACAATAAGCTTAAGTGATAAAAAAAAGTAGAACAAAATAGACAAAAGAGACTGAGGGAAGAAACCACCCATCGGAGGTACTTCAGCATGAATATAAATTTAAGGTTTTAATCCTAAAAAAAAAAAATAATAATAATAGTAACGATACTATAGAGTACGTAATGTTATAACTTTAAGAGAAAAAGTTTTTTTTTTTTTTTTTTTTTTTATTTATTTAATAAATCTACAATCTATACAAGAGTTGGTATAATGAGTAGGTTTGATGAGTGAAATTAAGATGGCATGAGTAGTGTGATCAGGGAAGGTACCCAATGGTAACACCCTATGAAGAGAAAAAGTTAGAAATCATTTATTGAGTGCCAAATATATTTCATTTACAACTGATGGCTGGACTTCCCTAAATAATAATAGTTTTATTGCTGTCACTGTACACTTTATAGATCCCGAAGTGTTTTTTAAAAACCTTTTTACTTGGATGTTTTAACGTGGTGGAATCCCACACAGCTGTAAATTTGTCATTATTTTTAAATAATTGTTTTAAAGAGTAGAATATAACAGAAAAAGTAAAAGTTACTGTGAGTGACAATGCTGCGAATATAACAGCAATCGGTATGAATCAAAATTGGCGCCATATCCCCTGTTAAGCGCACACATTAAATCTTATTGCACAATCCGGACTAGGTGAAATAAAAAATGTTCACAAAAAAGTATAAACCATCGTTGAGTATTTTAAACGAAGTACAAAAGCAAATAAATACAAAAACAAATGGGGTACCCGGAATTAAATTTAATTCAAGACGTTTGTACGCAGTGGAACTCCACGTATATGTTTCAACGGTGTATCGATATTAAAGAACCCATTATGAGTACAATTGCAATAATAGGTAATATGGGTAATTTAGTACTCGAAGGCTTTGAACTAATAAAACACTACTGTGCGGTATTTAAACCGTTTAAAGAAGTAACTATCGAACTAAGTAGTGAAAAAGACATTTCAATTTCAAAAGTGATAATTTTCATAAAAGCGTTACATTCGCATTTAAAAAATAAAGAAAAAGAACCAAATTTACCAAATGCTATACATTTGATGCTTTTTAAAAAGGTAACAAAAGCCAATGCTAAATTTGAAAATATTGAAAACCCGCCTATTTTAACAGAAGCAACCATTTTAGACCCACGTTTTAAGAAAAAAGCATTTAACAATCTGTATACATATCAAAAAACATATGAAAAATTAATACAAAAAGTTGCGGGAATTATTCGTTTAAACCAGAGTCCAGCAGAAAACGAAGAAAATGAGAAAAACATATCGACTGATCGTGAAAATGCAACTTCTGAAATTTGACAACAGTTTGACTCTCAGGTACATACATTTTATTGTTATTGATATTTTGAAATTTAAGTGGTTTATATAATTAGTTTATGATTTTTAGATGTCAGCTTCCACTTCGGTCAACACGCCAACATCTGAAGCTATTGTTGAGTTGGATTGATATTTGAACGAACCTATACTAGACTGAAAATCAGATCCTCGTAAATGATGGAATAACAGAAAAAAAATTTATCCAAATTTATTTGATTTAATGTTATTGCGTTTGTGTGTACCATCAACATCAGTCCCGAGTGAAAGGATCTTTTCAAAAGCTTGCCACACCATTTCTGAAAGACGTAATAGATTGTCAACAAAAAACACGTAAATTTTAATATTTTTAAACAGTAATTATTAAATACTATTATTTAATTTATATCATTTATAATAGTATTGTATAATGGGCCTACGGAGCATATTCGTTCATAAATATCCATTGTAAGAATGAGTACACATTTTAATATATGTATTTTGATCGTTCCGTGCGGAACAATACGAATGTGAGTACAAGTGTAACTAAATAAAGAATGTACCGATTGTACCGATGTAACGAGTATTTTGGAATCAGTAGTTTATTGTAATTGTACCGATTGGACCGATTCCACAAAAGGAACGATAATTTCCACCACTAATGCAAATAGATGGAATGTAGATAATGAACGCCAAAATGATGACTAATAAGAGATTTCAATTTATGATATAGTAGTAGCGCGTGCGCAGAAGGTTTTTCGGATCAGTTCTGTGTTCAGACGTTTCTCAATAAAGTAGTCTTTGTGATAAGCTATTACTGATTACATTCAAGCAATTGCTTTAGTAATAATTGTTGTGGCAACTGGTGAGTACTATATAACTACCGAGTCGTGACTCGTGAGTGCCTTGTGGCAGTGGTGCGATCTTTGATAATAGTGTTTATGCCTTATTGCGGTCAAACATTCAGTACTAATTAGTCGGTACTCCGTTCTTTAGCTTTCACTTCTTAAATAAATCACTGTGGTCCTGATAAGTTTATAGACATTTTTGTAGATCATATTTTAGATTATTTATTAAATATTACTGTATACTGTATTTTATAACATTAAATAAATTACCATGGAAGAACCCCCAGTAAAAACAGCCAAGCAATTAGAAAAGGAAGCTAAAAAATTGGCCAAATTGGAAAAATTTAAACAAAAACAGGATCAAAAACAGAATGCACCAAAAGAAGAAGTATGTACATGTTGTAACTAATAAAACAAACATTAGTATTATGTATTAGATATGTTTTATCTGTGTAAAGATTTATAGGTTAATCACATTAAACTGAAATTTCATGTCAATTTATTAAAAATGTTTGTATTTATTTTTTTTATGTTAGAGAAAAGAAAAAAAAGAGCCAATTAAGAAAGAAAAAGGAGTAGCAGTATATGATCAGGATACTAGACCTGGGGAAAAGAAAGATGTTTTGTGCCCAATGCCTGATTCGTATAGCCCTGGATACGTTGAAGCCGCATGGTATAGTTGGTGGGAAAAAGAAGGATTTTTCAAACCGGAATATGGGGTACATATAAGTTTTAATTAGTCATATTTATAATTACCTATAGTTTTTATAAAATAAAATTGTTAAAAATAATTAAAAATATTTATCAACAACTTATATTGGTTTTTATTATTTATATACAATGTCCTTATAGCTTATAACATCAAATTTATTTTTAATGTCCTTATTTATTTTACATTTTAGAAAAAAAATGTATTAGAAGATAACCCCAAAGGAAAATTTATTATGATTATTCCTCCTCCTAATGTGACCGGATCTTTACATTTGGGGCATGCTCTCACTAATGCAGTAGAAGATGCAATTACTCGATGGTAAATATTTCTTAATTATTTCTATATTTATTTTATTGAGTTTTAATTTCAATTTAAAACTATAAAAGATATTTAAACTATCATTTTGTTTTCAAAATCTACTAGGAATCGAATGAATGGAAAAACTACTTTATGGAATCCTGGCTGTGATCATGCAGGAATTGCAACTCAAGTAGTAGTTGAAAAAAAATTGTGGCGTGAAGAAAATAAAAATAGACATGACATTGGTCGTGAAAAGTTTATTGAAAAAATATGGGAGTGGAAAAAAGAGTTAGTATTGAATAAAGAAATAAATTTAAATCATTGACTTGGAATTATAATATTGTAGACCTTATTTCATAAAGTATGATTATATGTTAGGAAAGGTGATCGTATATATACACAGCTGAAGTTGTTAGGGTCTTCGTTGGATTGGGACCGTGCATGTTTTACTATGGACCCTAAACTCAGTCATGCAGTCACAGAAGCTTTTATACGTTTACATGAAAATGGTGATATATATAGAAGTAACCGTCTCGTAAATTGGTCATGTGCATTAAAAAGTGCAATTTCTGATATTGAGGTTAATTTATATTTGTAATAAAAGTTAATATAAAATTTAATATTAAAAATACAATTTTTTTATACATACATTTTTTACTGAATATTAGGTAGACAAAATTGAATTGCCTGGTCGAACCTTCCTATCCATACCAGGTTATACAGAAAAAGTTGAATTCGGTGTTCTTGTATCATTTGCTTATAAAGTCGTTGAAGAAGATGAGAAAATTATTGTAGCTACCACTAGAATTGAAACCATGTTGGGAGATACAGCTGTAGCAGTTCATCCATCTGATCCTAGGTATAGACACTTGCATGGTAAATATGTGCAACATCCATTTTGTGACCGGATATTGCCAATAGTTTGTGATAATTTTGTCGAAAAAGACTTTGGAACAGGTAAGTTTACCAAAAATAATATATTTTAATAACTTTACAATATTTAATAATAATTTATTTAAGGTGCGGTAAAAATAACTCCTGCTCATGACCCTAATGACTATGAAGTTGGTAAACGTCACAACTTACCATTTATAACAATATTTAATGACGATGGTGTAATTATTGGTGATTGTACTGAATTTAATGTAAGTGTTTTTACTATAATACTTATCAATTTTAAATTTAACTACAGTTTAATATTTAAGGGAATGAAACGATTTGAAGCACGTAAAGCAGTTTTACAAGCTTTGAAAAAAAAGAATCTTTATTGTGAAACAATTGACAATCCAATGGTTGTGCCCATTTGTAGTCGATCCAAAGATGTTGTTGAACCACTCATTAAACCACAATGGTACATTCGTTGTGATCAAATGGCTAAACAAGCTTCAGAAGCTGTTAAAAATGGAGAACTTATAATTATACCATCTCAACACAATAAAACTTGGTTTCATTGGATGGATAATATTAGGTAATTATAAAATATTAATTAGTGAAAGTCATATAAACAATATTGTGTTCTTTAGGGACTGGTGTATATCAAGACAACTTTGGTGGGGTCATAGAATTCCTGCGTATTTTGTTACTATTGATAATCAGTCTCAAAATTCTGTAAGTTAAAAAATTACAACAATAAAATTTTTTTCTAAATTATAAACAAATGATTTTAGATTAATATGGATGATTGTTGGGTAAGTGCATATTCTGAAGAAGAAGCAATACAAAAAGCAGTAAAAAAATTCAATGTTCCAAAAGAAAAAATTACTCTTCGACAAGATGAAGATGTTTTAGATACTTGGTTTTCATCAGCTTTGTTTCCATTTTCTATATTTGGATGGCCTGATAAAGTAATAGATTTAAATTCAATTAAAATATTGATATAAATACAATTAATAAGTATTGTTTCTCTATTATTTTAAGACAGATGATTTAAAGATGTTTTTCCCTGGCACTCTATTAGAAACTGGTTATGATATCTTGTTCTTTTGGGTAGCACGTATGGTTTTTTTCTCTCAACGTTTAATGGGTTGTTTGCCATTTAAGTAAGTAAAAGTGTATCAACTGCATAATGTATATATTATAAACAAGAAAAATTATATATTACTATTACTATTAAACTGAAGCATTAAATAAAAATATAATTATGATTTTATCTTAATTATTATTCATTTTTCTGCATATTATGCAATTATAGCTCAAAAATGTATATAAATTAAGATTTAGGAATAAAATTGAAAGTCTGTTAAATATATGTGATTTTTATATGCTGTTGTTTTTAAGTCTATCCCAAACTGTAGTAATGAATGTATTGATAGACTGTGTATAATGTTATACAATTGTAACCTTTGACTATTGAGTTGAAGTTGAGAACTTGTATAGTAATAGATGATCCTAATGACACATACAACTAATAATTAGTTGATAAAAAGTTAA
Organism: Pentalonia nigronervosa; assembly: GCA_014851325.1. Lineage (NCBI taxonomy): Eukaryota > Metazoa > Arthropoda > Insecta > Hemiptera > Aphididae > Pentalonia > Pentalonia nigronervosa. Next base: position 56,352 of record JACXSJ010000544.1, on the reverse strand, counting down.
ATATAATATTACATTTTGTTTTTCATTGCATGAATTATCTCTATGTTTAAAAGAATACATGGTTTTTTCTCTTTCGACTGATTTGATGTGGTTGATTGTAATGTAAGAGACATTCACTGTTAGACATAAAATATAGTCAAAACTGAATTATTAGTTATGATTATAACCAATATAATTAATATACCCGTTGACTTATAGTCTTTAAAATTTATAAAAACAAAACAATAAATTTTTAAAATTAAAATTAAAAATATTTTCTTAATGTTTATTAGGAAAATCTTCTTGCATTCAATTGTACGTGATGCACATGGTCGTAAAATGAGCAAATCATTGGGTAATGTTATTGATCCCATAGATGTTATTAAAGGTATATCATTAGAGGATTTAAACAAACAACTTTCTGACAGTAACTTGGATCCTAAAGAAATAGAAAAAGCTAAAGCTGGACAAAAACAAGACTATCCTAATGGAATCCCAGAATGTGGAACAGATGCATTACGGTTTGCTTTATGTTCATACATGTCTCAAGGTATGTATATATATATTACAATTTAGTATTTAATAACTTTGTTGTGGAATTGCATTAATAATTTATCAATTTAATAAACTAAAACCATGAACAAATAAATAATATTTAAGGGATCATTAGCTTACTATATGTTATCAGATGTTTATGAACCTAGCATAACTATATTATTGATTTTCAGGTCATGATATAAATTTGAGTATTCTTCGAGTACAAGGTTATCGATTTTTTTGTAATAAACTTTGGAATGCCATAAAGTTTGCACTTATGTACTTCAAAAAGGAATTTGTACCTTCCCCATTATCAGAGGTAATTCATTGAAATATTTATGTTGTACATAGTAAATTCTAATTTGTAATGAATTTAAAAATATATATAATATGTATGTATAAAACATAAAGTATAAAGTATCTAATTAGTAATTTTTAATAGACTGTCAACTTAAACAACATGGATAAATGGATTTTAAGTCGCTTATCATTAGCTGTAGAATCATGTAACACTTCATTTGAAAACTATGAACTTAATGGTGCAACTACTGCGTGCTATAATTTTTGGTTATATGATTTATGTGATGTATACTTGGTAATTTTAAGTAGTATATTTAATTTCAAACGGAAGTAATATTATGAATATCAATTTTAGGAATCGCTCAAACCAGTATTCGCATCTAATGATATAAACAAGATTAATGCAGTTCAAAATATATTATTCTGTTGTTTGGATACAGGATTGAGATTGTTATCACCATTTATGCCATTCATTACTGAAGAACTCTATCAAAGGTTGCCACACTCTGATATTACTAGATATCCTAGTATATCTATTGCTTTGTATCCCGAAACAGTAAGTAAATTCAAATAAGTTGTAGTTTGCTTTACAATTAATAATAAACTATTCATAATGAAATATATTATTCAGATAAAGTATTCTTGGCGGGATTTAAAAACTGAAAATGAAGTTGAAGTTATTCAGAAAATTGTTCATAGCATAAGATCAGCTTTATCAGATTATAATGTTCCTAAAAGTTCCAAAACTGAAACATATATTAATTGTTCTGATGAAAGTACATTACAAACTGTAAGTAAATTTAAATTAGAGATTGCTACATTTGCCAATTGTAGTAAAGTGGAACTTGCAAATGCATCGTCTATACCAGTCGGATGTGCTATCCTACCCGTATCTGATAAATGCCAAGTACATCTTTTATTGAAGGTTAGTAGTTTTACAATAATTAGTAAACTATCAGAAATTACTCTAAATCTTATTCTATGAATTTAAATTATGCATTTTTTAGGGCTTAATTGATATATCTAAGGAAGTGGAAAAGTTGAAAAAAAAGAGTGATTTATTATCTCAAACTGTAGAGAAATTAAATAAAGCAATGAGTATAGCAGATTATGAAATTAAAGTCCCTGAAGATGTGAGAAGCGCAAATAAGGACAAACTTAAACAGTCACAAGACGAGTTAGATAGACTCGCCGAAGCAATTGGAGTATTGAAAATAATGGATTCTTAATGATAAATAATAGAAAAGTTTTGGCATTTAAAAATGTTTCTACATTATTTTAAAAAAAAAAATTTAATATTTCGTTTTTTGTGGTTTAATTTATGATTAAATATAATTTAATTATTTAAGCACATTTTTTATTCAGAATAATAACTAGAAAAAATATATTTTATGTTGTTTTTTATTTAATGTATTAACCGCTATATTTGAAGTTGTATAAACAAAGTATTAAGATGGTAACATTTTTTTGACATAATCATCCCTAGACTAACATTATTATACATAATCAATACTTAATGTTTTATGATTTAATATATTAATTCGAAATCTTATAATAGTTCTACTCAAATTAATTTATTTTCTCAAAACTTAACATTATGGTAAAAAGATTTAATATTTTAAATTTTATAAAATTTATGCCCTAGTAGAACTTAACCTACAACTAAATCATGAATTTATTTATAAGTTTTTCATTTAAAATTAAAAGTAGGATCTCAAATCCTCAATTTTTAAGTAATTTAAGTTGCAATATAAATAGTTTATGAATATTATTGAGTTTGGAATTTTGAGTATGGCAGCAGCTTATTTTTATTTTTTGTTCCAGTTTGTAAAATCTTAAGCTGATAACAAAATGGATCTTATTTCCACTGAAAATATAATATTTAATAACAAATCAAAATAATGGTAAATTATTGAACTTTAATTTTATATATATTTTTATTTGTTTTATTTAATTTTCAATCAACAAAAAAATAATAAAAGAAACAAACATACAATTTTTATCATGCATAACATGTAATATACGAACTACATTTATGAGCGTTAAACAATCTAAATCAGACACAATATTCTGGTCCATATGTTAATATTTGGTGTAACAATAATATAAGTATATAAAAAAATGTTGATAAAATGTAAACATGGACTATATTGTAATTTATTTATTATAAGTGGTAACCACTAACTTAAAAGTAGTGTGATTGCAAAATAAAATGATTTTTATCACAAGTATTATAAAATTATAAACTCTAGGTTTGTAGTTTTATTCAAATTTGGTCCAATTTGATTTAAAATTGGGTGGTTTTGGTGGTAATGGTGGTAGAGGTGGTTGACTTGGTGTCATAGATGGACCTGGTTGATCAGAACAACTTAACAAATCAAAGTTTAATCCATACTCATTAAGGAGGTCATTATTTTTTTTGGTTTCTAACTGAGTTGTATTTAATGGGACAAAATACTGATACAGTGGATTACTGAGACCTACTCCTGGAACCAAATCATCACTGTTAGTTGAACTTTTTAAAGGATCGAAATCATCTATACTAGATGTTGAATCCAATCTAATCAGATCTTTGGTTTCCATTGGACACTCGTCTGGCACAGACACAAATGATGAGTTGCTTAGATCATCATTGATGATGAAGTTTGATTTAACTGAATCATCCCAGGACTGAATACAAAATATTTCATTATAATTAGAATTAATAATTGAGAAATAAAATTCATTAAATATTTTAAACATACTGATGTATAATTTCGTGGATTATTATTATCATAAGTTCTGAATATAACATCTTCCAGATCTTCCATTAAATTTAAGTTAATTTGTGGAAGCGATGAAACTGAGATTTCTTTGAAACTATGAAAAAACAATAATGCCAATTAGATAACTGTTATAATACCAATAAATATTTGCTAACTTTTGTAACCCATTGGCAGTTTCTTTACGATAACTAGCAGATGATGTGATATGTGACCATGATTGTCTCTTCTGCATAGAAGGAGAATTTGGTGCAGAATTTGGTTGGGTAACAATTTTAGTTCGAGGATTTTTATTTAAAACATTAAATTTTGATCGAATGTCTTTGTAGACAAACCGGAAATCTTTTCCTCGTTCTTTAACCTAAAAACATATCATTTTATATTAATAAAAGTTTTATTTTTAGATGAAAATAATTTACCGTTTTTACAGCATTTCTTACTGTAGGATTAGCCTGAAAATGTAATAGTTTGATAAATTTAATGATTTATAAGAAAAAATCTTTGTAATCAAAATTTAAACTATGTATAAATAATATCATAAAAATTATAGTCCAAAAATCTGTTTTTTGAGATTCATATTCTATAAAATAGAATAGAAACATCTACCATATGCTGTAGTGAACTAAGTCCAATAAGGTTTTAAAAAAGTTAGATACCTATAGGAAACATTTTAAAGTTAATTCAATTTTAAAATTATTTGTCTCAAAAACTTGATTTTTGAACTAAAATATTTTATGTGAATGGAAATAAAATTGTAATTGTTATTATTCTATAACAATAAATAAATAAATAAAAACCACAAACAAAACAATGAACCTAATTCATCAAAAACGTTATTTTGATTAGGACCTTTTCAATCAAATTAAAACCTAATAAAAAATAAAAAATATATATTTTATATTATACTGTCTTAAATTATTAATAAATATTTTATTACACATTAATTTATTTTATATAATTAATATTTTAATGTTTTTTTTTTTTTTTTTTTTTATGGTATAATATTATAAAACAAGTAAAATGGTTTTTATTTTCAATATTAATTGTACGCTTGTTATAATTTGTAAATTTAAAATTTTATTTGTGTATAACAAGATAGGTAAGTAGGTAAACTAAACAATTACAAAATCAATAACATCCCCAATTATACAAAATTTAAAATTACAACTTACCACATTCTTAACAGTTTTAAAAAATGCAGTTCCTTCACGTTTTATAGTAAATAACCATTCTTTATATTGTTCCTTAATTCTATTATTAGACTTCTCGTTGTAATTGCAAACTTCCATTTCAAATTCATCAGAAAAACCAAGCCCTGCATTTAACATTTCTAATCGTTCTTCTATAAACTAGGTACAAAAAAATTAATTTTTTGACAATTATGTTTTAAATATTAAACTACTAGGTACTAATTTAAATTTTACAAACAACTATCATTACTTAAAATATATATAATGATTATACCTGTTGAAAAATTTGCAATTCCAACATTTTTTTTAAAAATGGTTGCATATTTGTCGATCTAGATTCAATAAATGCTTCTTTATTAAATGTTATACGTTCTCCTTGATGAAATTTTAATGCATCTCTATAGCCACCAATTAACTTAACTAAAGCCCGTAAAAACGCTCTTGAAACACCATCGCCCAAGAGTGCACCTTTATTACGTAACTGTCTTCTTAAAGTTGATACCTAAAAAAAAAAAAGAAATTGGCCACCAATAACTCATAACTAACGGGTAATGAATAACATTTGTTGTAATGTTGAATTTGAAATAAATGATAAACCATAACATTTTAATAATGCTTAGAGTAATGTACAAATTGTTAATGATTATTATTTATACTACAGAAATTTACTGAAAATTACTTCTTTAAAGTTTCAACTAGATACAAATCAATACAGAGTACCTTAAATATTGAAGCTTTTTTATAACTAAAACAGTTAAGAGTTAAACAGATTTTTTATTCCTAATTTTATTCTTAGAAATAAAACTCTTTAATAGATAAAAATAAAAATAAATTAAATATTCATTCTTTAAGAATCATTTATATTCTGTCTCATATACGAGTAAACCTCTCTGAGTAACCGATTTTCATCTGATTCAGTCACATCATACCCACCCTTTGATAAATAGTTTTCATCAACAGCTTTTGATTCTAAACATTGGCCACCCTCTAAAATTACTTAACCGTGTTAATCTAAGCACAATGCAAACAAGGTAGTTATTAGAATAATAGTGACACTCCCGAGACAAAGTACTTAACATGCATTAATATACTAATACTAGACGAGAATATGATAGTTGTATATTGTTAAGTATTTACTGACCACATCTGTTGGAAGATTTTCCAAATCATCGAATGGAGTTTCTATAGTATTATTATCTGCATCTAAAACAACAACTTCTCCCAAGTCATTACGCTGTAAACTCTAAAAATAACAAAAAAAAGTAATAACTATGAAAAAAATTAAATTTAAACGATGGTAAATAGTTACTTGGAATAATGTGTGAGGTAGACCGATTAAGTAAGGCATTGGTGCTAATAAGTAATCAATAAGTGACTGAGGCAATACTGGTATAAATATATGTTGCCAATTCATTGGATATAGAATTGCATTAGCAGATTGAACACATGCACTCAATTTGTATAGTTTTTTAGAAGTAAAAATAATACGACGTTCAAATAACATAGATGCAAATATAATAATCATATTTTGACAATCAACTGCACTGTAATATTCTGTCAAATTTCTCTATAATAAAATTTAAAATATCAATACTGAGTTAAAAATTAGATTGTTCAATATAAAATAATGCTGTATTAATTTTTTTTCATTAATGCAACTAAATTAAGATAAATTAATCTACACATTATCATAAATAAGTATATAATGGACTAAATAATTGCTCAAACCATTGCTCAATATTATTTCTTTAATTTAATTATTAAAAATATCAATCAATAAAATTTGTTAGAATATACAATTAAAACAACAAATTACTTACATTTTCTGGAATGCTTGGTAACTGGAATTGAACTGGCGACTGACAAACAAATAACTATAAGAAATTACAGTAAGAAAATATTTTAAAATGTGGCTAAAATGCAGAATAAATTAATTACCTCTTCACCACTATCACTATTAATTTTTAAATCAAGTCCTTTGATTGGTAGTTTACTATTATATACAGATTCCAAAAATGGCCATAGGTCTTTAGAATTGTTACTATTTGTGAGGTTCGATATACAATTTAATAATCTAAAACAGAAACAAGTATGATATATATCAATTAACCGTAAAAATAAATAAATGTCTATAAATTCAAAATAGTTTTTACTTATAAAATGATTCGTGCCAAGGAAGATAACTGAGAATAACTAAAGCAGTCTCAGATTCTGGGTTATGCCTACAAAATCCAAAAATCCACTTTGATTCAGCATTGGTCAATACAAATGAGTAGTGCTGGATTGTGGTTCTAAACATCAAAATTATTAGAATAAGAATTGCTATTGTTAATTAATATTTAATACTACCTGTCAAAATCACAAGGATATGCAAAATTAGGTACAGTGCCAAGCATCTCATCTTTTCTATAGTGTTCTGGAAATTTTTGAAGAATCCATGGTACTGTGTTTTCCTTACTAGGGCCAACTACTTCACAGAAACACTCAAATAATCGAACTACATCATTCCTGATATAATATAATAAAGATTAATAATCATACTATTGAATTCATCAATTATAAATGTTGACCACTTATAACACATGTAATTCAATGTAATCTCAAATGCTGTTTGGGCACAAAAAAAAAATTAAATATCTACCTACTAATGCTACAATAATTAATATACATTTTAGAAAATTACAATTGCTTTCAAATATTAACCAGTAAACAAAAGTAGATACTAATAAACAGTATTAAATCAATGATATGACAATTAACTCAATGAAATCGTAACAGCTCACCTTATCCGTGACCCCATTCCATCAAAACTGTTACGAGTTGACTAACAAACATATAAATATTCCTGTATAGCAAAAGAAAAAGATTAACTTTTAGGAAGACGTCAAGACATAAACACACGTCTTCAACGACTAACAGTTAAACAAATTCATAATTATATTAGATTTAAAAATTGTCAGATTTTTTTAATATCAGATAAGCTGTTTGCTGATGAGTAATGAATATTTACTATAGAGTTAAAGAACTCAAAATTAAAAGTTTTATCTCAAACAAGAGATAACACATCTATCTAATATTTTAATGTAATCCATCATTCACGTCCCCACCGCGTTACACAACGTTGATTCATGTTTTTAGCACAGTATTCAGTATAAATTGTATTATATAACTGTGGTTTTTAGTGTTCTTCTGATAATAACGATAACACAATCTAAATAAAAATACGCAAAAAAAAAAAACAAAACAAAACGTTTCAGAAATAATTGTAAGTTATTCGAAAGTTTGAAATATAAAAGTGGCTGCATTGTTAATAGCTTAGTACCGCCTGTTAAATTGTGTTAACAGAGATTAATTTTAACAATTTAGTATTTATTATTCTAGTTTGCATTGGCCAATAGAAAGTTCAAAGTTGTTCAGCATTTATTTTTGTTAACAGAAGGCTAGGGATAGTAGATGCTATAGGTGTATATTGACGTCGGATATTTTACATTTTCAATAGTGTTTGATGCCTATTCATGGGTAAAATAATGTATGCTCCTGATTTTTTATATTTTTATTGAGTTTATTTTCTTTTGTCCAAATGTAAATTGTTGAACCTGTTATTAAACTTATTTATTTTTAAACAGCCTGGGTCATGTCTAAAGACGGCCGTCACAACTACGATCGCGATACAAGCAGTGACACGGAAGATTATCAAGATACCGAGGATCATAGGCGACGTGTGTTCAAAACAAGACTAAGGTATAGTTGTCAATCTTAGTTTTATTTGTTATTGTCTTTTGTATTATGATAAAGCCCCTAGGGTTAATCTGTAATAAACTATTGTTAGCATAATATTTATTTAGCATAATATTTGTTTTTTCAACATCAATGATATAACCTTATCATAAATGTTCATCAACAATAAAATATAAACTAAGGTCTAGTTTTAAGTTATTCGGTTTGTAAATAAGGAAGTAATATTATAAATATAATAAGTATTATTTGTTTTAATATTTATATTGCAGTTATGGAAGTTCCTTAAAACCCAAATCGTGTTTAGTACAACGTCATTCGACTGGTAATCAATTGACTCTGACACCAATCAATAAACAACAAACGACTTCAATGAGAAATAGGTAAATTTGATATTTTTCGTAATTTTTAATAATTTAATATTTTTTTTATTCTAATAATTTTTAATAATTAACAGTCTACAATGAAATGATAACTAATTATTACTGTTTTTTTTTTTATTAACTACCAACTCTTACATTATTTTAACGTCATTTTGGGTTTTATATATTTTAAAAATATATCATATACTTCATTGTAATTGGAAAATCACCACCATAATTCACTCCATTCTTTATTTTTTTTTTTTTTTTAAACATGGCTTAAAACTGTTTCTAATAAATTGGGGTATTTAATTTCAGAAAAAAAGTAAACACTTGTTGTTATATTTTGATGTATGCTAATTGGTAACTGTTGTTCTATAGATATTTCAAATGACATATATTTTTTGGTCATTGGTTGAGTACTGGTCTACAATATGATATTTTTTTAAAATTATTTCTTAAAACATTTGGTTTTTGATTATTTTTATTATTTTTAGATTTCATTAAACATGTCTTTTCATCACAAATAATGAATAATTTATCTAGTAAATATGGAAACTAATGTAATAAAAATAATTATTAAGAATCAAAAATAAACAAATCTAATTCTGAACATAACATTTTTATTTGTCGCTTTGGCTATAAAATCTACAATCAATGAAAATAATTTAAAAATAGCTAAATAAAAAATAATTAAATTTAAAAGATTATTTATAATTAAAAAAAAGATAAAAGTCAATGTTTATATATAGGTACAAGGAAACCTTCAAATATTAGATACTCTAGGTCACCCGAAATTTCGTCCTATATTTAGAGGGGATAAATTTTTGTTACTAATAAAGGATTAATATAATATTGTTAATAATAATTATGTTATTAATTAAATTTTTTAATGATATATATATATATATATATATATATAATAATTTTGGTATATTCCTATTATTAAAATGTATATTTATATAAATATTTAACAAAAAAGAAAAACCTAAGTACTTAACAATAATTTAAATAAAAAAAATGCATAACTCCTAATTTTTTGTTATTTTGGCAGGAGTCTTAAATTAAGAATTTTTTTTACCGACACATATCACGATAATATGTGACATACTAATGTGTTGTAACCTACAAGTTGAGAACCACTGATCTAGTCATTGATATTTTCATCATAATAATGGTTGTTATTTGTCATGATCCTATCTTATCGTTCCATTATAAGTGTATTGAGTGAGTTTGTTATCATTATACTAGTATGAACTCGTTTTTCTGTCCCCATTTTGTCATCATTTTTTAATAAACATTAAAATATGTGTCCACTATTCAGAGAGTTCTCTATTTGGGGATTTTTCTATTGAAACGTATTGAAAATTTCCATTCTCAAAAATGTCTGCTAATGGGAGGTATCTGTTAGGGAAGGTTTCACTATATATATGAATATTAAATGCCTACACAATTATTAATCTGTAATAATTATAATTTTTTTACTATATAAGCTATTAAAAAAAAAAAAAAAAAAAAAAAATGTAATTTAAGACTGTTCATTAATTTTATTGGTGTTTAAGAATAGGTTTTGGTTATAAAATAACTGATTTAATGTAATATTTAAAGTATTTTATTTGTTATAAACTAGTAACCATTCTTAACCATTAAAACTAAATTTAATATTATCTTAAAATGTCTTTATTTAATCCCAAAAGTGTAATTTATTATTTTGTTATTTTAATTATTTATTAAAATAAATTATTTTGTATTAAATTTTATATGTATGTATACATTATTTTTTATAGAAAAGTTATGCCCAGATTTTCTTGCTCAATGAATTCTATGAAATGTCTGATAAATCAAAATGCAGCTACTTCAGGACCATCCTATCCAAGTACTTCAGGTTCAGGCCATTTAACTAGTTCTAGAAACAATATTTCTAATAAAGAAGAAAGAGTAACTCTTATTGTAGATAATACTAGATTTATTGTTGATCCTGCTATATTCATTGCCCATTCAAATACAATGCTTGGAAGGTAATAAAAAATAAATTTATGTTCTGAAATAAAAGTTTTTATAATTTATTTTTTGACAGAATGTTTAGTTCTAACGAATATACAAATAAGAATGAACGTGGGGAATATGTAGTAGCAGAAGGTGTCTCAGCAAATGTATTCAGGTGTATTTTGGAGTATTATAAGGGTAATGTAATGCGCTGCCCATCTTCGATTTCAGTACAAGAGCTACGAGAGGCTTGTGATTATTTGTTAATACCATTTGACGCCAAAACAGTCAAATGCCAAAATTTAAGTGAGTGACTGATATATTACAGATAATTATATATATTAAAATTTTGTTATTTTAGGAGGATTATTACATGAGTTGTCAAATGAAGGAGCTCGTTGTCAGTTTGAAGTATTTTTAGAGGATCTAATATTACCTTTAATGGTTAATTCAGCTCAACGAGGAGATCGTGAATGTCATGTAGTTGTCTTACTTGACGATGATATAGTAGATTGGGATGAGGAATATCCGCCTCAAATGGGAGAAGAATATTCACAAAGTAAAAACCAAATAAATAAAATTCATAATAATAATGGACGTTCAAATTAAATTTATTATTATTTATAAGTATAATAAATAATTACCTTAAACAATTTTTAGATTCCGAGTATATGATTTATGTATTGAGTTTACTATTTTACTTTTTTTTTTTTTTTGTGACTAAAAACACATTTTACAGTAAAAAAAAAAAAAATACTTTGATTTTGAAGTTCAATATCTTTTAATATAGTAAAATGAAACTAGTTGGTAAAGTGGAAAGCAAAAATTCCTAGTACTTTCCAAGATAACAGAAAAACAGGAATATTTATAAAATAATAGAATTTAACAAAATAGTTTTTTTTTTTTTTTTTGTAACTAAAATTATGAACTGGATTGAAATTTTTTTATGAACAACTATACAAGCATTTACTAGACATAGAATTATTTTCAAAACATTTTGGATCATTTTATGCTATATATAGGTATTATTTGGATTTATATATAATACAATTTCTAATTTTAATACAAATATTCTTATAAGTTATTCATATACCAATCAAAAATATATATTCACAGTATTTTTTTAGAAGGTAAAATTTTGATTTTTATAAAATTCATCTGAATCATCGAAATTTAAAAATTATTTTGTTGATAACATTTTTTAAGAAATTTTAATGTTGATCTAAAATGTTAGGTTTGGTCAAAGTAAGGTCAACATAACTTAAATTTGTTATAATTCAAAAATATTTGTGAGGAATTGAAATTTTTACATTCATTATTATTATACTAATATTTTAAAATTATTTAAATTAATTTTAAGCTATTGCTTAATTTTAAAACTATTGTAGTTTACTAATAGTAAAATAAATCACTTTAATAGCTAGATAAATGTGATAAAATAAAATATACTTAGTAATAAGGGCTAACATAGACTGTCAAATCAGAATCGTTTTTGTATATAATAATTTATTATTGAATTAAAATTGAACACGTCCAATAAAGTGGTTAGTGACCTACCCAATAATTATGTACACTCAACTCCTACTATACAGTAGTGTTTATTTAATTAATTGCTCAATTTTACTTTTAAATTCAAATTTATCAATTTTTATTTTAGCTGTAAATAGCACTGCCTTATATAGATTCTTCAAGTACATTGAAAATAGAGATGTTGCCAAACAAGTAATGAAAGAACGCGGTCTTAAAAAAATTCGTCTAGGCATTGAAGGTTATCCAACTTATAAAGAAAAAATCAAAAAAAGAGCTGGAGGTCGTGAAGATGTGATTTATAATTATGTTCAAAGACCTTTTATTCATATGTCATGGGAAAAAGAAGAAGCTAAGAGTCGCCATGTAGATTTCCAAGTAAATCATTTAATTTTAATCTCATCAATAATCTATATATTAAAAAATATTGCTCCATTTTTATTCCAATGGATAAGCTATATAACTTTTTACCAAATTAAAAAAGAATTTCTTATTCTATAAATAAGTATGTTGTATATAATATTTTATTTCAATATTCATCTAATATTAAAATATTGAGATATTGGTGTCAATTATTTTCATTTATTTATTACAAATTACTTATTTTAGTTTTTAACTTATTGTTACAGTAATACTGAGTAATTTTTTTGTTTAATTTTAAATTGTAGACACAATAGTCCCATTTTACTTTTAAATAATACCTTATTTTTAGTATTAATATAAAAAATAATGCCTATTATTATTAGATTATGACATATATTATGGCTCTGGCTCTAAAATAGTAGCAGATGTATATTTAATAAAAATTTGTATTATTTAGTGCTTAAAGTCCAAGTCTGTGACAAATTTAGCAGAAGCAACTGCTGATCCTGTTTTGGAATTGGACGCTATAGGTAATCCTATGGGTGCTGTAGCCATAGATCCAGACATTCGAGTGGTATATGATGGTCATGATCAAGATGATGGAGCTGTAGACTCACCTCCTCCTGCCACAGTTTCAGAAGCTGAACAAAATGAAGAGTCTCAACCCAATGATCAGTAATATATAATGGAATTGATAAATACCATGTTTTTTTTAATTGTTCAGTAACAATCAAGATGTGATCTTCTTTATAATTTTTTTCAACAAGCATTTTACTATTAATATTAATAAATGCATTTTTTTTTTTTAATGTCATAAATAATTATAATCAATTTATTATCATTTATATTCTTATAAATAAAAATTATCCAATTATTCCAGTGTTACTCTTGTATTTGGTTATAACATTAAATATTTACTAAAAAATTTGACTATGATGACTGATGGAGCAACTTGTTGAATGCATTGTAAGATGATTCAAGATCAAAAATCAATTGCCTCACTTGTGTTTCATTTAATTCATCCGATGCGTTCATAGATGATAAAGAACTTAGCCAGTCAGATACTTTTTGTTTTCCTTCAAAATCAGCAGGTAACATGCTAAGCCTGTTCATGGTATCCATTAAATCCCGAAGATCAGGTTGAAGTTCATCCATTGCTTTAATATCCAATCTGTAATTTTTTTAAATGTGTTATTTTTATTTATATACCTACTACATATTAAAATAATAGAACTCTAGAGACATATATGAAGCAGATATGTGAGAGAAGTTTTCTATGAAAAATTACACAATAATTGTATTGTTTTTTAATAGGCAGGTGCTATTAGACATTTTAGTTAAAATAATGAGAACATTTTGTAACAAATCCAATACATAACAAATAGTAATGCAATGAAATAAAGATAAATTTCTATTTATACAAATGGTATATAATTTTTGTTTTAATGATTAAGTTACATGATAAAGATAAACTGTGAATTATATAAAACAATCAAACCAAAATAAAATTGTTAAAGTAATACTATCTACATACAACATACTAATAAATTTGGCATAAAAATGCAGACATCAGCAGGGTGTCATAGAATTAAATATAAGTATTCAGGTTTAAAATTCAGTTCTTTTCAAACTATTTTGGAAGGACAGATCGGCTATGTTTTCTAATCAATATAAAGTTAACTGCTGATAAATGTACAGCCTACCCTAACAATTCCAAACACACTAAGTGAACACATTGAGATATTAAAAAAATAAACAAAAAAGGTGTTCCTAAATTTTATAATTTTCAAATCAAAAACCAATACTTTGTTTGGATATTTTTTAAATGTCTCATCTACAACCTACTCAATTTTAAAAAAATTACTCATTAATAGATAAAACATTTATATATATTAACATATTAAATTCTTATACAAACCTAAGTTTATCCATTATGGTTATAAACAAAGATACAATATCTGCAATACATTTACTAGTATTGCCTTTATCATCTTTAATAGTAATCGGGCGATCTTCTTTAATACGCTCTATTGCTGCTGGACAGTCTAATTTGTATTTTTTAACAAATGACTCAACTGTTGGAAAATCATCACCCTGTATTTGTTTAAAAGAAGCTTTGCACTGAACAAGTAGTTTTGAACAGGCAGCAGTATATTCTTTCGGCGTTACACAATCGCGTATATATGCTTTTTCCAAATGCTGCAGTGTGTTGACTAGTGCATAGAAGTCAGCCATATTATCATACTTTTCCCGTTCACGAGCGTTGCGAAACAATCTTACTTCCTCAAGCAGTTCAGGACGATTAGTATCTTGAGAATCCATCATATTTTTTCTTTTCGATAAAATTTATTTATTTATCTGCAAAAATTATATTCAGATACAAAAAATAAAATTAAAAGCAACTATTATTTCCTAATTTTATTAATTACATAAAATACAATGTAGAAATATGAAAACGAAAAATTGTTTTGTTGTTTTAATTATGGGTACTTGTGCTTGCACTGTTGCAAAAAATTAATATTATTATTAATTATTTTGTTAACTATAATAGTGTTAGGTAGTCGAATAAAAACTCAAAAATGATATATTATAATTTATAATATTACTTTATAAAGTAATAAATGTATACTTCGTTATCACTTATCCACTAACAACTTAAAAATTTTGCAATGATAAGTCGACACCATGACATGGTTATAACACAGGTCACAGATTATATTATATTATTATGAAGTATAAAGTGAATTTACATATAATTATATATAATGAATATTAAGATTATAAATCATAGACACTGTGTCACTAACGCATAGAGTAATATATATTAGTATATTACTCTATGTCTCTATATAGTCTCTATACACTGATGCACTGATCTTATTATAATATAATAATAACAACAATAACATATTATGTTCATGCACTGATGGAACAATAGGTATGATAACGCGTTCTAGAAAGAGGCACTTGTTTTGAGGATCGGGATTATCATTTAGAACAGGGGTCTCCAACATTTTTTTACGGCGTTCTAAATCTAAGATACGCTTTGACATCGTAGGCCAAAATTTTTTAAAGAAACAGAGGAGTAATGAAATTGAAGCATAAACAAAATTCATTTTTAAAAAAATGTATATTTATTTATATTTACATTTTATTTTCATAATTCAAAATTTGTTTTAACATGATACGCCTGCTTTGTCCTGCTTCTTGCTGCTTCCTGTATCGAAACCAAATTATAAACCTCCTGCAAACTCATAATATACAAGGCCATTGATAGGCCAGTATGGGCTTACGGTATCCAAATTTGAGACTCAGCCAAACATTCAAATCTCAGATCACTCCATGTGTTTCAATCCATTTACCTCCATCAAATTATCTCTGATTCATGGTACATAACAAACAACAATATCCACAAAGACCTCAATATCCAAACACTAAACCTGCTTGAAAAATGCCACTACTCTCTCCACCGTATAACTAAAAGCCACCAAAACCATCTAATCAAATTTCTTTCCTTTCGCAACATTCCTAATAACCCAAACAGGCGTCTCAAAAGATGCTGGCCTAGAGACCTACTCTAATCCCTCTAAACAACCTGCCAGGCAGGGGCATGATTAAAGGAGATAAATGTGGAAGATAGACCCCCAGAGCCTTTGATATTTGATAAAATATCAGCTGTACTTGGAAATATAGTAGTAATTTAGTATTTTGTGTGTAAAAAACTGTTTGGAGTGTAGTTTCTTTGAAATAATCTTGGAGATGGTTGTTTGATCTGAGCTTGATAACTTCAAACTTAGGCTCTGTTAGTAAAGTTTCTATTTCTTTGGGAAATGAATTATTGAAAATTCGAATACGGTCTTATATACTTTCGAAATCTCTAAAGCGGGTTTGTAACTACTCTTTCAATTAGGTGAGAACTCCAACAGCAAAATCAGTAGGGAATTCTTCATTTTCAAATTTGAATTTATTGCAAGTTAGAAAATGAACAAGATATTTTTCTATTAATTGATTTGTGAATAGAGTTAATTTTAATTTAAAAATTTTACCCATTCAGGAGCTGAGTTATATTAACAAAAAAAGCTAGTTTCTATAACCATGACAAATCAGCTAACTCAGTTACAACGTGGTTTCTTCTGTCATCAATATATCGATTTCTGAACAGCAATAAAAAAAATTTTCGAGACATAACTTCAATTAAGCAAAATACACTAACAAAATGCATCTTCAAAATGCACTCATTTATAATTTCACCATCACTAAAAGGTTTTTTGTCTATCACCAGAGTACGAGCTACTTAAAAACTTAATCTTACAAGAGACTTATTTTGATGTTACAATTTTGTAAAAATTGATTGTTGAGCTAGTAAATTTTGTTTTTTAAGATTTCAAATTTATCTGATCGTAGTTTACAAGATAACTCATTATATACAGATATGTGTTTAGTTTCAAAATGTCAGAAAAATCAAATCATTTTTCCACTCTTTGTTAAAAACACGACCTCTTTATCAAGGCCATAGCTGGTACAATTTTTTGGAGTGGGTGGGGAGTGTTAAAATGAAATTATGTTTTAATAATTAAATTAAAACTAATATATACCTTAAAAAAAATATATATTTTTATATCATCCTAGGTAATACATTAAGATAAGATATTTTATGTTATAACTTAGGTTAGAATACCTATGTCATAATTTTATTATAAACTGCAGTTTGAATACAAAATGATGATACAATACAAAATTTCAAAATGATAATATATAAAATATAAAATGTTATATTTTTTTCAGCTTAAATTTTTAACAATACAATTTTATAGTATAAGATCTAGCAAACTTATTACAAACACCTGTAGGGTAACAGAACACCAACCATATTGTGGTATTGCTCTTTATCGACTTTCCGCCTTTTACATAAATTCATATTTAATTCCAAATATAGCACGCAAAGCGTAATCTTGATAAGAAACAACACTAAAATGCAATAAGAATTAATTATTACTTATTACTAATTGATTGATATTTATTAAAATTAGTGCTCTCGGTTTGGTACGTGTATTGATATACACGTGTACACGTAATCCGAACATTGTACAATAAAATGTAGGAATACTTGTGTATTTAATTACACGTGTTTTTAAAATTCGTGTACACGTGTATCTTAATACACGTGTATTAAAAGTTCAGATACCCGTGTATTTAAAGTCCAAAAACTTGTATACATTTTTTTTTTATTAATAATATTGCCATGTTATTCTGACGTGTGCTATACAATTTTCGTGTACCAAGTTATTTTGTCTCTTATATTGTTTGTTATCGGCCGATAATTGACATTTACAGATAGATGTAGCCAGTACGGCAAGCTGGTCAAAATCTAGAGTTAATATTTTTAACTTTAATTTACGGAATGACGTCCTTGAAGCAAATTTAATGAGTATGATAGATATTTAATAGTGAAGATAACGACATTATTGCAAATTCGTAAATACGTTTTATTAATAAAACTTAAATTACGAGTTGGGTTTTCCTGAATTATTATTATTATTTAATGTCATTTTTTTCTTTCATAATTATACTCAAACTGTGTTTAATTATTATTTTATATTTTGGTTTCTTTATCCTAAATTATTTATTCATAAGTCATCATCAGAAAAAATTCTCTACAATTAATTTTTAATAATTGTATTTATACTTTATAGTTTAAGGAATTATTTTTATTATTATATTGTAATTTGTTATTAATAAAAAATATTCATTCAAAAATTAAATACGAAAACATTTATAATTTATATTATTATGTATGAATTTAATTTGTAATTTATTAAAAGAATTGGTTTGGTTTTGTCGTATTTATAAGTTATCTTTATAGTGTTTTACTGTCAAATATATTATAATACAATCATATAAATAAAACTCAAATTAATAATTATTATTAAAAAAAAAGTTTCAGATTTAAAAATTATATAAATTCGTGTTTACTTTTTATAAATGACAATGGGGAGGGGCACATGAGGCACGTGCCCCTGTTACCCATCCTTGTATCTACCACTGATCATAACGTACAGACTCTAAATACATGTGTACACGGACTCTAAATACACGTGTACACGTGTATTTTAATAACACACACTTTAGTACCGTTTTCATAAGAACACGTACGAACGTATTCTTAATTACACATGAAATAGTGACCCCTAATTAAAATACTAACTGATTCAATATTATGTACCTACCAATAGCGTGATTTGGGTGTAATGTTAGGGATTGCAGAAATAACTCAGGATATGCACTGAACAGTGGGTTTCGCCCCAACTCCCAAAATCATAAAACCAAATAATAATTTATAAAATCATTTTCTTATGTTCTAAAACATATTAAATAAAATATATATTATGAAATACATTAAACATTTATATATAATTCTTCTTTTATAGATACAAATTCTTAAAAACTACGAATTTTAAGTTTTATTACTAAAATAGCTACAAACATTACTTTTATTTAAATCACATATATATAATCTTTTACAATTAGAATACAAAATTCAGAATTTTAAAATTGTAACTGTCTTATTATTGTTTTCTATTTTACCTAATGTATTTATAGTAAGGACCAGAGCTCGGAACATTACGATCTAAAAAACAATAAAATGTGTGCATTTAATAAGTTCAAATGTATTGTATAATATGTATAATAATTATTTTTTTTTTATAAAATACTTATTTATATAAAAAAAAAATTTATTTTTTATTTTCAAATTTTTTTTTATTTTATCAAACAAGTGACTTGGTGGGGTATGATGTTAATAGATATACAGTCACAGCTCTTAGTAAAAATAATTTTTTTATTATTGAAAAAATGTTAAATTAGACCGGGCCAATCATAGCAAATTTACAATTAATACTGGGTGTATAATTCAAAATATAAACAAGGCTATGGTGTACAGCGGCTCTTTTATTTTTAAATGATCAAATTACAATTTTAAATTATTGAAAATTTATTTTCTGTTATTTAATACACATCATATGCTTAAAATCTTTAAAAATTAAGAATCATAAAAATTTAGTAAAATTTGCAAAAATATGCAATATATATTTTTATATTTCGATTGTATGTATTATGACACAAATTTGTATTGAATCAGATTTTAAACATGCATAAGAAATATGCAAATGCATAAAGTCCTGTTAAAGACTAATAAATTTATTGGTTTAATTTCAGGGGTTGTAAATTAATACTTTTGCAACCTTAGCATTATATTTTGGGTTGTAAGTGTAATCTCTTGAGACTCCTATTACGCTACTAGTACCTACTATAGGTATTACAGTAAACTCGCGGAGTTGAGCGTTCGTTAGATAACGAAACAATATTAAGACCCCGTAAAGTCTTAAGGGGCTGCAATAGTCAGTCGTGTAGATTAGTATAGGCAATTTAACATGATTATATTAAAGTGACTTGTCAGTGTGTGCAAAGCAAACGAAAATAAGTACGTGTGAGTCTAATCTGTAATAGTTTTTGAACAATATTTTTCCTGGAAACCATTTACCAAACATTGTAGATAATGAACAAATCATGCGGGTCATGTATAGTATGCAATATCAATAATTCTTCTACCACTCAAAAAGTACCTACAATTTAAGAAAAAGTCTTGTAAACTCCGTTGATCATAATATATTTATACATCTATAACTTTAAATACCTATATAGTTAATTGTAAAAAAAAAAGCTTCTTTTGTACTTTTAGCTTCATGACACTAACGTATTACTGGATTATATAATTTATAATATAATATTAATATTATTAAATTATTATTATTATTTTTATTTAATTTATATTAATGTAATAAGTACATCATTCATATCATGAAATTTCATCAATGTATTTCGTGGAATTGCAAAATTGCAACAGTAAGCCCGCATATACCGGTCGATTGTTTATTTATATTCGTCGTCAATTTACTTACGTATGCGCGGGTATCCACGATGATATTAAATTATGATAAACTTTTTTTCAATTTCAAAAAAGAGACATTTAGATCAAAAAATCAGACAAAATTAAAGGAATTTGAACTGACGGATTTCAATTTTTAAAATTAATTTTAATTAATTAACAAGTTTACTAGGTTTCAATAGAAGCGATTTTTAATATCTATTTTTTCAATTGTGATATCCATGAATAAAAATATATTTTTTTATTTAAATTATTCATCATGACACTTACAATATTCGGTATATTAAAAAATGCCTCTGTTTAAACCCAAGATGCTTGTTAATAAATCATAATCCGTTTTCAAAATTAAAATCTGTCGAACCAAATCCCTTCAGTTTTGTCTAGCTTTATGGTCTAAAAGCCACTTTTTATTCATTGACTTGCAGCCTCTTAACAATATTAATGCTATTGAACGTGTTATCGACAGGTTTTTCTATTATTAGTTAGTGTTAATTTATAATATATATTATTATATAAATCTGACTATTATATGTTGTTATGAATAACACTATAAGAAACATCTTTTATTTTATTATTTATTTTTAGTAAGAAATTAATAAATTAAAATCAATAAAAACTAATATATTATTTTTAAAACATAAATTAGTTTAATGGGGCGGAACTGGCCGCAGGTTGGAGACCTTTAATTTAGAAATTTGAAAGAAATTGAGAAATTGAACGAACCTTCTAATTGTCTGTTCTCGGAACAGTTCTTTCATTTCTCTCTCTTATGACAAACTCAAGCTATCTCTTTTATCCGTTTGGTACGACCACACCTCCCAGTACTCAGAGCAAATGTTCCATCTATTTCTATAAGTCCATCACTCATCAGTGTATGCATACAATATAAAAGCATATTAAACTATAATATGTCTGTAAACAAATATTGAAATTGCTATTAAAAAAGTAAATTTTATTGCGCACGCGTTTATTGAAAAGGTTAAAAATTTTAAATTTGTCTAAAAATGTGTATTTTGGAATTCCCTATCACGTCTCAAAAACCCAATGAAATTTTAAATCCAAGATCTTCCAGTTGAAATATTAAGTGGTATACTGATACCCTTCATTGGGACACGCTATATATATAAGTATTATCCATTAGGTAATAATAATTATTAAAAGAAAAAAATAAAAATTAAATAATAAAACAGAAAGTTATAATATAGTATTAATATTATATATTTTAATAGTATGCTTTTAATTTTAATATCTTTGTAAATGAGGTACGTAAATTGTTTGATTTTTTTTCTTAGAAAAGGTATTTAATTTAAATAGGTAAAACGTATAAGCATTGAACTCTATAAAGTTACAAGCTAGGGGGCTGTACTTAAATTAGGATTGGATATTTTAGTTCTTCCAACTCTCAAGTATTTCCCTAGTTGGTAGTTGCATAAGCGAAAATAGCGTTTGAGATATGAAGGAGGGTTGAAGCCCTAGCTACTAAATGGAGCATTTGTGGAAATAATAAACACCTAAGGAAAATAGAAAATATTTAGGGGCTATTGAATTTTTTTTTTTTGAGGGGGGGGGGCTTAACCCTAAAAGCCCCTCTATTTGTGCATGGTTGTGACTTGCGCCATTGGTGACCATGCAGTGGCGGTTAAATTATTTTGTTATGGGGTGAAGGAAGGGTAGCTGATTTTTTAATATACACTATATTTTATTATTAATAATTAGGGCTCGGATTTTGTAGCAAATGCTTCTTTTGAGGGAAGTGTGATAGAAAGATAATTCTTTTATATAAATACTTTTTGAATCGTTCTGATTTTAATGAAGTAAACTTTTTTTTGCTTTTTTTTGCTTTTTTCCATAAAATCTGCTTTTTATTGCTTTTCCCCTATTTGGTTATTTTTTCTTGATTTTTATATAATTTTCTTGAAAACTTAGCTTATTTCTATGTATATTATATGTCTTGGACTATATTAGTATTACCAGAAATTATAAAACCAATGAAAAAACCAGTAATAAATATATGACTGATAAAATAACTGTCGTTATTGTGCCAAAATAGTTTTATCTACAATTATCTATAGTTGTATTTACGACTCAAGGAAAGGGAAAATTATCTGAATTGATTTTAGAAAAGTGCAATCGTGTTTTTTCAAAAAATAATGGATGGGCAGAACTTCAAAAAGTCAATAGTATTCATAATGGCACTGTACTAAACGTAAATGTGGAACAGTATGATTCAAATGATTTAGTTTATATGAAATATGCACCGATTACATCGGTTGACGTGGAAAGGTCTTTTTCTATGTATAAAAATATATTAGCACCCAATAGAATGAGTTTCAATGAAAGTAACTTGGCTAAATATATGGTTGTGAATTCCTTTTTTAATATTTAATTTTATGTGTAATTGAAATTTGCTTTTTTAGAATTAAATTAATAAATGCTTTTTTTGGCTACTTAAAATGCTTTTTTAAGGATTTATTTTGCTACAAAATCCGAGCCCTATTAATAATATAATATACGATTGTCGTTTTATATCTATATATCTAAGGTATTATGAATATTGAAAAAAGGACACAGGGATTCATTCCCTTTATCTACCCCGTTAGACCAATACTGTGACCATGTGATTAAGAGGGGGAAGCGGAAATACCAAATATATCATCATTTAAATATTGTTATGTTGAAGTTGAGACCTCTCGGTTGGGCCGACGAGATCTATGTATTATATCCATTAATCGGTTAAAATTCGGTAGTGTAAAGGGTTCTGGCGTCCAAAAATAAAGTAACACCGTTTTAAAGTTACGAATAGTTTATTGAATTGACGATGAAAAGTAAATGTGTTTAATAGTTATTTAATATAAAAATTTGACAAGTCCTAACGGACTGTCCATAAAACTGAATGGGCATCAACTGACTTCTCATACACTAGGTGGTGTGACAACGTCCATGATGTAAAATGCATGTTCAGCACTAATCCCCATAAGACTTAAACATACATAAGGATAACAAAAAGACAAGACTAATATATATATATATATAATAATGATGATGATAATAATAATAATAATAGCGTTTATAACAATATTATAAAAACCTACCTATTATTAAACTTTATGTATAAATTAAATATAATATTATTATGTACTATTATAATAGTTACACAATAATTAACAGCTAAAGTAACATTCGATGAAAACGTCAAAGTTAAACGGTATATTATGTAAAATACATATTTATTTTATTGGTTGGAAGTTCGATACACACACACATATATTATATATAGACTATGTAGTTCGTCTTTATACCACCGCCGCTACTTATCGATTATACTCTCTCACGTTCTCGAGTGGTTATGCCTTATGATATTTCTACCTATGTAGAAGCATTAATTCAATACGATTTACAGGTTATTTAAAAGTCTGATATAGACATTTTCGTGGTAAAAATTGTATATTCAAATGATTATACAGAACTAAATTGAATCATGAACGGCGGTTAGTCTACGATAGATATAGTATTTAAAAACATGAATACTCAAGACAGTACAGGAATGTGGCGCCAAACGATGTATACCATTAACGAAGTACCAACCGCGCGTGTTGAGAAAAAATCCCACGAAAATTGCTCGCATTCTTGACTATCTAAATAAGGAATATTATAATCTTCAATTCAGGTACATAATATATTATTATATAATGTATAAATATAAATTGTTTATCTACGTTCTATATGACTCCATATCCGATATCTTAATAACAATAATTTCATGTGAATGCAGTTGTGTATGCTCTAAATTATTACGGAACGGAATTTATTATTTACGATTTTGACGGAGACTGATCGACGGTTCGATTATTATGATTTATAATACAAAATATTACGATCCCTCTGTATACATTAATTTGGTACATCACTATAATGTTTTTAAAATATATTATCTCCCAAATTAAACTTCACTCTTTTTTGACATTTAATTACGTCGAACACAAAATCATGCATATTAGATATAAATATTTTATTTTAGTTATATTCGAGTTAACGAATGACAAATCACAACATTGACCTTCTCTAATAGCCTATACCGTTTTACGTAATATTTTTTAGACAGAGAAAGATATGTAGTATTAATTATTGAGTAAAAATAATAATAATAATGGAAAAATGGAAAATGAAAAATAATAAAACAAGAAAACCGGTAGCAAGAAAACATCACTGAGTTTGAATTTTATCCGTGGTTGTCTGTCGAATCGGAAGACGTTCGTATATCACGAAACGGTATTTGTCTATTGGGAGGGAGAAGAGTAGCGCGTCAGTTGGCAGCACTGTAGTCATCAGGAGCAGGAAGGTGTTTTTTGTTTTTTTTTGTTTTTTTTTTTTTTTTATGTACCAATATCGCCAATCGCTACTCGCAAGTGTCGAGCATGAAACGATAAGTGCGAAATCTCTACCACTCGTATTTTGGTGTTCGTACACCGTCTTTACTGCCGCGGTTTGGACGTCTGCCGTCGCATACACGTCGCCGCGACCATTCGTCCGCTAGCGAATCTCACCGCCATCGTCCATTGAACCGCGCTCTCGCCCGACCCGTACCGCCGCCGATGTAAACGGGCCCCCCGACTGAACGAGTTGGACGTGTTGAGAGTTGTTTGGGATTACCTAGTCTGAGCCATACACAAAATGTAAGTACTTTGGTATTTGTCACTACTTCCTTGGGCCGGCCCGTTCGGACTCTAACTCGGATGAGTCGCGGAGCCGATTGCAATTTCGGTTGTTAACGATTTTTTTCTTGTCCTTTTTTTCCTCTTTCCCCGTCAAATCAAAACACGAAAACACAGGAAAACGGCTGTGGTGCCATCTGCCGGTCGCCCGTATTTGTTGTCATTATCTACGTTTTATTATTACGCTTCTGAGTGTTAAAATATTAATTTATGTTATATATTTTTATTATTATATTATATATTCTTTTAGTGGGAATTCACGTACGGGTTTTCCTTAATTTTCATGCCCCTCTACTTAATTATAGTCTAATTTTACTTTCGTCACGTGCAACCAAGTCCGTGGTCCAACAAGCGCCCTAACGTTTTTTCTTATGTCTCGTTTGTGTTCCTAGCAATTGTTACTCGTCGTGTGACGTCTCGCGTTTCAACAGTGATGGAATGCGCTAGCATTGGTACAGTCCCGACCTGTTCGTCGTTCACGAGTTGATTACTACAAAACACAACATACCTGGTAAGTTGTCGACACTTGTCAAAAACTATTCCTCCTAGGTGTTGTCTAAAAGTGTGTTTGTGTGTGCGTGCGTGTGTATGTGTGTGTGCATGTGTGTTTCAGCGAAAACTTTTCATATTAAGTTGACCACCTTACGTAGGTCCTATCCTTATATTTTCGTTTTTGTTGTTATCCTATTCATTTATAATAATTTGCCTTAACAAACTACTTAATTAGGAGGTACCTTTGGGTAAAAATAATCAGACTATTATTTTTTTGGTTTTTGAGTTTTATGTGTTAAAAACAATTTTTTATGGCTTGTTTATTGAGTTTGTTCCTTTCTATTGTCTTTTATATTGATTATAATATATTGAATAAATCATAAATATTTATTAATATTTGGTTATTATTTTTTTATAAGCCATGTTTTATTATAATTTAATAGAGCTATCTGTTATAAATCGCTAAAAACCTATTTTTCAATGTTTTTTTCATATTGAAACTTATTGGTAGATAATAAGTACAAAGTTCCAATAATAAATTATCTGCTATTCTAAAATTACTCATATGTTTTATTTATGACATGTAGAAAATTGGGTGCTAATTTGGTATTCATTCTACTAAAAAATTTCTATTTTGTTATGTGCTTTATATTTGTCGTTTACTTCAGTATTTCATATTAATGTAATTTTTATACAGTATGTAAATGATAAGAAATTTTTTTTTTTTAATTCTGATTCAAAATATTTTAAAACAAGCAAGTAAAGGATAAGAAGTGTCTTTTATTATTTATGGTACAGTAACCAGCAGTAGTGATTGAGATGAGATTGCCAATTATTAATACTGCTCATTTTCTTCAATACGTTAATTTTCTATGTCCAACCATGATCATTCAATCCTCTAAGTGTGGAGTCCAGTATCTGAATGTTGATCAACAAATTATATTATTGTGATGGATTGTGATTTGCCATCTTGTGTATAAAACCTCGGCTTGTGGGACCTGTATGCTGCCTATTATTTATAAATAATATTTTGTCTTAACTTACCTTATTACTTCTTCCTGTCTGATCTATTACCATTTGTGTGGACAATTACGATATGAACATAAATACGAGTTGAACATTTTTGCAAGTGTTAATCTACTATTGCAATGTTGGTTTATGTTAGTAAAATAAAAATGTCTACTTACCATCCATGGCGATTTTGTTGTCTCACAGGCTCTTTTAAAACTGAAAAATGGCCATCCACTCTCCATTATGGAATTTCCATTGTTTTATCTGCACCTTAAGTTTCGTGTATGATAAAAGACATTATCTTTAGAACTTTTTAATAATCATTTTTTTACTAAAAACTGATTACACACAATCCTATTTGGCACTGTAAAATAAAATTTATTAAACACTATCATAGTTATAACGACAAAAAAATCACAGTATAGTATAAATATTAGAAACAAACGACTGTTGCATGGTAACTAAATTATGAAAATAACACATTCAATTGATA
Organism: Pentalonia nigronervosa; assembly: GCA_014851325.1. Taxonomy (NCBI): domain Eukaryota; kingdom Metazoa; phylum Arthropoda; class Insecta; order Hemiptera; family Aphididae; genus Pentalonia; species Pentalonia nigronervosa. Next base: position 28,958 of record JACXSJ010000544.1, on the reverse strand, counting down.
ATCCCATATTTAGCGTAGAAAGAGGAAAACCAATTGGTCGCATACCAAACTTGAGCCAAAATTGTTATTCCTAAGTTATTCTTTCCTACACTTTTATTGGGGTTTGACCTTCTAAATCAACTTTTACCAGAATACTACTAGTGTAAATATAATTGGAATTTTAAGATTTATAAAACTTATAAAAATATCTTATTATGAGACCCAATTTTAAGTTTAACATAAATTTCCAGCTTTGATATAATTGATATAACCCAGAGTTTTTAGCCCCAATTGAAGGTTTGATAGCCTTAATGCTCTTTAAGCACCTTGTTTTATAATGGTTCTTATGGCACTTTTTGTTTTATAAATCCGAGTTAATTTTCTAAATTAAATATAGGCAATCAATTTAACTGTTTTATCATTCATTTTTATTATTTACTTATAATTAATCAATACTTTTAATCATAGTCACAAAATGTAAACGCATAGACGGCCTATAAGTTGAACTCTAATATCGTTGGTTATAGGAGTTCTCAGTTTGTTGGTTCTACCATGAGGCTGTAATCATTAATTTTGTTTAACATAAATCTTAAAAACAAAAAAATATGTGTAATTTGTATACAATGAACCTCATTTTATTTTTTTGTCTGTATGAAACAAAATAATAATTTACAGAAAATTAGAATTTTTAAATAGCGCTCTTATTGATTTGAATAATCACTATTTGCCTAAAAATTACCACTAAGGATGCTGCAGTCAGCATTCAATTTTTGTGAGCCCTAATTTAATTATTATCTATCACATAGTGATTGTCTATTTTTAATATTGCATAGCTTACCATAGAGAACTGAATGAAAAATTTCTGTATTATATTATATAGGTACTTATACCTATCTTATAGAAATTTAAAGACAATTCTTTATAGTATCAATTATTATAACCTTACTTGTGGTAGCTTGCATCAGTAGCATACAATCATTGCAGACTTTGACATAAGGGAGAGGGAATCGAGCAACATACAAGCTTTGGTATATGCTATAACTAGCCACTTTAATTTTAAATAGTAAATTGTTGTTACCATGCTATGGTAACTCGCTTCAGTTTCTTATAATTTTTATATAATAAGAACATTGCTCATATGTAACCATTTATTGTTATTCGCCCATGATCACATTGTTTACAGTTTTATCATCTTTAATACATCCTAATGTTTCAGTTAAACGTGTGTTTATTAATTAAAAATATAGCTTCTTAAATAGAATATATCATTTTTGAATAAAGCTACAATATTAACTTATTAATTATTGGTGTTAAACTGATTAAGTATTTAAATTATAAAAAAAAAATTTTATACCAAGGTAAATTATTAAATTTAATACTAATTTATTAAATTAATGTAACCTTAAATTCATTACTATAAATCTTGATTTGACATTATTTCTTTCATTTTAAATGCATGGTTTTTTTTTTTTATATAATTTTAGTCAAATTTATTCATTTTTCTACACTTTGCAATATTATGGTTTTGATGTGGGTTTTTGAAATGGTCTATAGACTATACTATGAAGACTAAATATTTCGAAAAAATTATGATAAATAGAAATTAGCCTGATCCTTTAATTTTTTTTTTTAATAAACTATTATTAAAAATTTTTATTATTAAACTATTATTATGGTAACCTACCATTATTTTATTTGTTTACAAACTTTCATACTGTATGTATCTATTTGTTTTTGTATCACAAATCTGTATTTTATACCTATCTAGTTGTAAAAAATTAAAATATTTGGCATTTTCTAAGTGTGCAAATTAATTTGATCATTGTAGCTTATTATAACTAATTTTTTTTTTTCAGTTAAATATTGAAAAATAAAATTAAGAAAATTTATCGTACACCTTTATTTCAACTCTGCTATGTGGTAAGTTCATACAATTTTTTTTTTTAATCAAATCTTTTACTATTAGATCGGCCTTACCTCTAAGGTAGCTTCAGTAGTAATCAGTTAAAAAAATAGCAGTGATATAGTAATAAATAATATATTATAACATAAATCGTATGATAATTTTTCAGGTATCTTACTTAATTTTGAAGTAGATTACAACGACCGCAGGTCATGCATACTTGTATTTTCTTAAAATATAAACACAATGGTATACCAATGGTAATAATTATTTTATAACAATATTTAAATAGACCCATTTTAAAGTCATTCAGACTCAGTATTCTAAAATCAAAATTGACTAGATGAGAATTATTTCAAATTTAATCATAAATAACAGTTTTTAACATCTTTGATTTGAATTATTATTTAATTGTAGTACTTTTATAAAATAATTATTACCATTTATTAAGATTCTGTTTAGTACAACATTTTACAACATACCTAAAACTATTAAAAAAAAAAACTATAATAATATGAAATGAATTTCTAAATTTAAATAAATAAAAAACAACAAATATATTTATGATTAAATTTAAAAATGTTCTCATTCTGTTAATTTTGATTTTAGAACCCAAACGTATAAAAAGTCTGTTTATTAGTATAAGGTCTATGTTAAAAATATACATAACTGTGTGTGTTTGGAATATATATTTAAGTTGGTTATTAGTTGGGTTATTTGTTTAATTATTTCATAAAAAAAATAATAAACATATATAATTTGTTACCTAGTAACTTGTTATTATTTTAATTAATTTGGATTTAAAAGTTTATATTAACTATTTAATCAGACACTTATAAAGTATTGATATTTTTGCAAAAAATAATAAATATTCATAAGTATTTCACATTGTTTTTGTATACAACAGGCATCAATGCTGCAGAAGGCGGAGTTAGGCTTTTATCATTTGCAAACTCAGCATGTCATATAGAACTAAACGTCAACCGATTTCAAAAGATGAATGTCCATGTAAGTACTAATTTAAAGTAATTAAAATACATCTAATTTTTTTTCTTTTTATAGTACCGACAAAGAGGCGGAAGGGGCGCCCTTCGACGCTACAGGAAGAAGAAGAAGCGTCCTCTTTAGATACTCAAAGTGGCTCGCGTTCAGATATGAAAATACCTTCATCAATTTATAACACAAGAATTACAACTGATGCACCAGCAGAAGTAAATATTTTTTTTACTTACATTTTATAAACATAATGTTAATATATACATTTTTTTATTTTCTGTTTTAGTTATTTCGTAAAGACTTAATCAGTGCCATGAAGCTTCCTGATTCTGAACAGTTGTCTACTGATGCATATTGGATTATTAGTGACCAATGGAAACAAGAGTGGGAACGGGGTGTGCAAGTACCAGTTAATCCAGACTCTTTGCCGGGGTCGAGTGTTCATGAAATTCCAGTTATCTGCTTGCAGTCTTCAACTAAATCACCTAGGCGTTCACCATCATCAATTTATCACTCTCGACATAATGAATTTAAACTGTATGTACTTAAATATATTTTATCTTCTCTAACTATTCTAATTTAATATTTTTGTTGTAGGCCAAAACATAAATATATTCGCATCACTAAAGATGATCATTTTAAAACCGAAGAACATCAACTGTCACTTTTACCTTTAAAAGCAGAAAAATCTTGTTCTTATGATATGGATGATGTAGATTCAGCTTGGTTAAAACTATGTAATGGAGAAAGATCATTAGGAGGTAATAAGTTAAAAGTATTATAAATATGTGCATTAAAATATTAAACTAAATATTTATTTAGGCTTCCCAAAAATAAAAGATGATCAATTTGAGCATGTTATGGAAGAATTAGAAATGAGGTGCTGGGAAAAAGTGCAAACAATAATTAAGGAAGAAGAAGGCCTTGGAATTGAATATGATGAAAACGTTATCTGCGATGTTTGCCGATCGGTTTGTTTACTGTTTAATTAATTATTTTAAATCTACATATAAAAAAACATTTAAATAAAAATAATTATATATTTTACTTTGAGAAGATACCATACTTGTATTGTTATCTTTATCAATTTTTTAAATAAATATCTGGATTTTAATTAAAATATTGTAAAAATCTGATTTTTAAACACAAGTGTTTTTACCTTTAAGTTTGATAATAGGTTAATTCACTTTAATATTAAATATACTAGTGCCATCAAGAGAATACTTTTCATTCGCGCATCCAAATGATCGAGCTCCGTGGTTTTTTACCCAAGTTTCTCCCACTTAACCACCTAGTCCCCGCTATAAATTTTTCAACTAGCTACAGGTGGTGGCGGCAGCCAGTGTTTTAAGTCAGGTTTAGTGGTGGGAAAGTGCGAAATTAGACAAATTTTGGTCGCCGCCCAGAAGTGTGCTCTCTTGTTAGCACTAATATAACACAAAAATTTATTCTGCTGCACACGAATTATCTATAATATATGTTATAAGATACAGCAACACCACACGCCTTGTGTGTTATTGTCACTGAATAGATTAATTTATAATGATGCTTTTCTAATGAGGATAATAATGTTTAAGACAGTTACCCAGGAGTTTTTTTTGGTTTTACCTTATTTTAATTTGTAAAAAGGTGTTTACTAACAGAATATCAATTATGTTTTGTTCTTCTCAAATTCATTTAAAATTTGTCTTTATTAAACTAAAATTTATTTATTATTTAAGTATTATGTAATAACATGTCTTATGACTTAAAATAAAACTATTAGCACATATTTTTATACATGAAAAAATTTATTTCAAGTAATCTGTGACTGTTTCCCTTTCAAAATAAGATTGGTGAAAAAAATTATTTTATCTCATTACTTGGCTAAAAATTGATAATTCTTTTCTGTGATTATAACCCCAATATACAGTTACGATTGATAATTACCTCAAAATTATTACCTCTCCTACTAAACATAATTTTAGAATGATAATATTATATGATTATTAATTAGCGATTAATTATTTTGATATATGAAAGGTTGATATTCTTAAATGCATATATATTATCTACCATAGCTTATTTTATTGTAGTAATTTTTTTTCTCATCTAACAAATTTCTAGAACATGTTTGTTAATTTAAATAGGGCTGGACTGCTCCCTATTAGCCAATTCAGACATTTGGATTACCCTTGGTGCACTTTGTAATTATATTTATATATTTTATAGAATAATCGATATTATACTCTCAATTTTTATAATTATTGAGGAAATTAAGATTTATTATATTTATAGTCACACGACGTCAAGAAACCAAAGTATCCTCTAAGCATCTATCTACTTAAGATAATAATTAGTGATTGAAATTGAAAATTATTGATAATTGTAAATATATAAAAATATATTTCATTTTTAGCCTGATTCAGAAGATGGTAATGAAATGGTGTTCTGTGATAACTGCAATATTTGTGTTCATCAAGCGTGTTACGGAATTACCACAATCCCTTCTGGATCATGGCTGTGTCGAACTTGTACCTTACGTTTTCGTCCTGAATGTGTACTCTGTCCAAATAAAAATGGTGCAATGAAATGCACACGATCTGGTCATAAATGGGCTCATGTATCATGTGCACTATGGATACCAGAAGTGAGCATTGGGTGTGTAGAAAAAATGGAACCTATTACCAAAATATCTAGTATACCTGTAAGTTTTATGATTAAAAACACTGTACAATAAATAAGAATTAAATAATAAAATATTCTATAATTTTAGCCTAGTCGATGGGCACTTATATGTGTATTATGTCGAGAACGAGTTGGAGCATGTATACAATGTTCAGTTAAAACATGCAAGACTGCATATCATGTTACTTGTGCTTTTAAGCATGGTCTTGAAATGAGAGCTATTATTGAAGATGAAAGTGCTGAAGATGGAGTTAAATTACGGGTTAGTGTAATTAAAGATTTGATATACTTAAATAATATTATTTAAGAGTATTATTAAAAAATATTTTTAATGGTTTAGTCATACTGTCAAAAACATAGTGTAACTAGTAAAAAAGATAGAAATTCTGGTTCGGAAGATGAAGATTCTACCAAAAGAAAACGAAAAGATATGACTTCTGAAGAAAAAAATCAAGCTAGAGCAGCTAAGTATGTATATTTCAAAAAATAAAAAAATTAATGCATTTTATAAAAACACTTTTTTTTTAAGGCTCCAAGAAATTGAAGGTGAATTTGAAAAGCATGTTAATGCCATTGATGTTACTCAATGTCGTGAAGTTGATAATGATGGTATTCTATACATTTATAATTATTGGGTATTAAAGAGAAGATCTGGGAATAACAGACCTTTATTATTACCAAAATCTGACGATGGTGATCTTCTTGGAAGACAGCAAGAACAAGCAGATTTAGAAAAACATAAAATGTTTGTACAACTTAGACAAGATTTAGAAAGGGTAAGTTATAAAACTAAAATAAAAATTATTGCTATAGTAAATGTTACAATGATTTAAGTTAATTATTAAATTTAATTTGGTTGTTAGGTACGAAATTTGTGTTATATGGTTAGCAGAAGAGAAAAGCTTTCTCGTAATTTACTCAGTTTACGTGAGCAAACTTTTCACAAACAAGTAGCAGTTCTTTCAGATACTAAGCTTAATCTTAGTTCAGCAGAAGTATCAGCTGTCCAGGAAGCTAATCATGGACCATCAATATATGATCGATTGTACTCTTATCCTGATGCTCCAGATTTGAGCACTGACTTTGAAACTATGTTATCTCTTATTGCTGGAGCTAGTTCACCAGAAAAATCCAATTATACTGGTTTGAAATGGCCTCCAAGTAATAATCCATATAAACGGTCATATATCAATGGGTCAATACGATACTCTAGTATGTCAAGCAGTAGTGATCTTGAATTAAAACCCCCTAGACTAATCAGTAGTGAACGATCAAGTATGGACGAAGCTGAATTAATCAAATCTATGCTGAACAAACGTAAATTAAAAGAAAAAAGGTTGAATAAAAAACGTTCAAAAATAAAACTTTCAACTGACTCGTCTACTGAAGAAGAAAATGATAAAGTAAAACAAAAATGGAATGTATCACCTAATAAAAAATTATTACAAATTGAAAAGCAATTTGGTAGTGATGACAGTGAAGATATTTCATTACCTAAACTTTCATCTAAACGCCCAACTAAAGTAAATAATATTTATTCTGACTCAGATTCTGAAGTATCAACCAAAAAAGATAGTCTCTCTTACACACATACAAAGGCGGCGGTTAAAGAGTTCTCTCAAGGAAAGTCTAAAATTAAAGTTACAAAAGATAAAAGTACTTCAGTTTCTAAGACTAAAGCAACATTATCGGAAAAAGATACTATAAAAATTAAAAAAGATGATACTAAAAGTAATCCTACGGTGCCTTCAGAACTTATTGTACCTCAAAGACAAGCTGCTAAGAAAGCTACTGAAAGTATTCATCGGGTACATAATAAGCATGATGAAATTTCAAATGAAAAGAAATCTCCAGAAAAATTATTTTCAACATATAAAAAGTCTCCTGAGAATATTGCATCTAATATTAAATCACCAGATAAACAACCTAGTAAAGTTAATAAAATTAAAAACACTATAAAATTAAGTTCGGTTGAAAAAGAATCAGATCCACAAGATTCATTCAATTTTGTTCCTCAGAGGCAAGCTGCTAAAAAAGCCATTCAAGGCATTAAGAGTGGTATGACAAAACCTATTGAAGAAACCAAAGTAACTGAATCTGTTAAAAAAGATGATTCAACTACTAAATCTAAACGTAGTACAAAATCTTCTTTATCCTCTACATCGAGCAGTAGTTCTTCTAGTAGTTCATCAAGTACTTCAAGTACTTCTAGTTCTTCATCTTCATCAGGTTCGTCTTCTTCTGAAAGTGATACAGAACCAGAAAAGAAGAATAAGTCTACTGATCGTGTAAGCCCTCTAAAAGAAGTTGTTAAAACGAAAAGCCCTTCTAAAGCTAAAGGTTGGTTATCAGAAAATAAGCCGATTAAAATAAGTTCCTCTTCTAGTAGTGATTCTGATAAAGACCAGAAAGTGATCAGGGCGCCAGACAAGAAGCTTAAAACTTCCGACAGGCGGCCTGAACACAGGTTTCAGGATCCGCCACCTAAGAGAGAGGAATCTAGAAGAAAATCGATTGGAAGTGATCGATGCGATACTGTTCAAATCGTCACATGTGGAGATTCTAGTGTCGGGGATGATGGAAATAGAAAATCGAGCAATTGTGACCACGTTGGAACATCAACTAGTCAGTCGGACGGAACTAAACAAGAAACGAAACAGCCCATACATGCAGTTGAGGACAAAGAGATTGAGAAGAAGTTGAAACTTGATGATGGTGATCTGAGAGTTCTCAAAGAAGACCATGGCCTTAACAAAAATATACAAGAAGTGAAAAGTAAAAATTTAACACCAGTACAACATACATCTGATAAAGAAAATAAGAAAACCGATGAATTGAACTTATATTTACCTGGGGGTCATCGTTTAAATGATCTCAAAGACGAACATTTATTAAGTTCTTCGTTTTTAACCAGACAAGATATAGAACGAGAATTGGTTAATAATATTGATTACGATAATAAGAAATTCTCTAAAATGCCATTTAACTGCAATAATCATTTTTCTGGAGGTCAAAGATCAATATTTTCTCCACAACAGTGTAACAAAGATATTCCAGATTTTGACTTTGATAATGATATGCTTGCTGTTGAACAAGCAGCAAATGAAGAAGGGTTTGGGTTAACAAGAGATACAGATGTTCGAAATGCTCCATTGTCTTTTACTTTCAACAACGAATTCCTCTTCAAAGATGATTCAAAAGAAGTAACAGCTAGAGAAACTTTAAACCTTGTTGAAAAATTGAGATTAGGAATCACCAAAAAGTCTGTACCATTAGAAAATGAGAATATAGAAAATATTGAGTTAAATGATACTCCTAAAATACTTGATCCGCCTAAATCATCTGAACCAGAACAAAAGACAGATAATATTCTTTATAACGCATACAACAAATTCCATCAACAGTCCAATGAAGTAGTAGATGTGAATAAAGTTCCAGAACGAGATAAATTGGATAGGAGTGAAAGTGCTTTATCTGATGAGAGGTGGGTACCACCAAGTCAACGTAGTCAGGCAGAATCTCCTTATCAGGATATTAATGATGCCAACCGTTGGTCAGATAGTGTTGTGATGCCATCTAGGCGTTCAGATACTTCAAACGAACCGTCTCCGGAACATCGAGACCCAACTACTACAGAGTCATTATATCAAAATATACATCCATTTCCTACATCTGTTCCTATGCAAATGGACAATATGCAGTATTCTCAATATTCAGATCCATCATTTATATTGAATCCACCTACTAGTAATCAGTTGTCTTTTATTTCTTCACGAACATTTAATCCTCAGCAATTCGCAATACCTCCACCATTCTCGGCTCATCAATCATTGATGACAGAATTGAATAAACCTTTACATTTGCAAGCTCCTTGTACAGCAGCCTTCACTTCATCAACCCAAAATATGGCATTCACTGCGGCTATGATATCTCCAATGACACATCATGATAATTTTATTCCACCATTTAATGATATAAATATGTATAATGATAGCAATCTTTTGATGGCTCCTGGTAACAATACTTTATCTTTACATACAGAATCTGTGATGCATACTGTATTTAATGCAATTACTCAAGCAAGTTTGATAGATAAACAGTTATCCATTTTACCAACAATTCAAACTCCTAAAACTTCTAGAACTCCTAAAAGTCCTAGAGTCTCTACTAGTAATCAAGTGACTAGTGGTCATAATCTTATCCCAGCTTCAAAAAATAACCAAACTCAAGAGATTAATGAACAATCAACATCAAATCAACACCAAGTACCAGTAACTTCAAATAACCAAACTGAAATAACTCTAGCACAGTCTATTTCTAACAACCAAGAACCTGTTTTTAGTCAAAGTAAAATGACTAGTGGACAAGTAACGTCTACAAATCAATTAACTACTCCAACGTCAAACCAAATATCATTGAATAAACAGTCTATTCCTGAAGTAGTACATACTTCATCAATATGTCAAGCAGAAGTTAGTCAAAACGTTATTAATCAAACACCAGTACAGACACCTATCAGTATCAGTCAAGTATCTAATCAAACTACTCCAAGTATACCAACTCCTAAACAATCACCTGCTCTTCCTACAACTCCTTTGCCAGAACGATCACCAATGTCCATTATTGCGTCATCTCCTTCTGTGACTAGTTCACCTCATCCAAATCGCACACCATCTGATAAAAAATCTCCTTCTAAACCAACTCGATCTTCAAGTCGTGTTACTGCTCAATCTTATAAATCGCCTGAAATAGTTGATCATTCTCCAGAAGTTAAAAAGCAGAACAAACGAGGACCTAAACCTCAGTCCAAAAATTCTGGACGTGGTAGAGGTCGTGGGCGTGGGCGTTCATCGAATCTTTTTAATGATTATAATCCTGCTGTTAGTAAACTTGCAGGTACTGCTTATGATCTTGATTTCGTCGAAGAATTTGGTAATGATAATGGTGTTATGGAGAATCTTCGAGCAATGCGTGAACGTAAAAAGTCTGATGTTAAAGCTGATAGTAAATCACCTGTTTCTCCTAAAGTGCATAGTAGTCCTAATAACTACAGAAGAAAACATGCAAGTATAAAAGAACTTAAACCTCCTTCCCCCATTATAGATACTACTATTGAAGATCCACCAGCTCAAGTTATAATGGATGAACTGACTCCTATGTTACCAGGACCTGTTGATATAAGAACATATGATTCATATGACAATACAACTTCATATTCTGATAATATTTATGATACCAACACTAATGTAGATGATAAAGTAACTGATATTGTGAATACCTTAAAAGAAGACTTACAGAACTTGTCAAAATTATCTTCCAAAGATAAAGATATTGAAGATCAATTAATTTTAATGGATGATCAGATCAAGATAGTTAAACTACCACCTCCTGCTGAAAAAGAACTAGTAGCATCGAGTACAGTATTGCAAAGTGAATCAAGAAATCAATTAAAAGTTAAAATAAAGGGTCCTTTCTTAAATGCTAAGTATAATAATGTTCAAAATCAGCCAATATTGCCAACAATTGATACATCGGCTATAAGTATGAATATACCAAGTCATTCAGTTCCTCCTTCAGAAGCTGCTAGTGTACCCTCCAATTTCAGACAAATGAGAAAAAAAGAATTGCTTCGGCAATATTGTAACCAACAAGATAATATCGAACAGACAACAAACCATCCTGTAGTCCCTCCACTAAGTCGAAATATCATTACCATTCCAAAAGCAGTCGCATCAATGACTACAATCCCTACCAAAGAAGACTACAAAGCAGTGGTTGATGCTAATATGGAAAAGAAGCGTACCAAATATGGATCTGATGATCCAAAATCCAATTACTTTAACAATATTCGAAAAGAAGCCACAACCCCCAAGCTAAAAATCAAAATTGGTGGCGAACAACCAATAGTTACAACAATGGAAGAAAAACGTAGTCTTCGTCCACCTAAAAAAAGAATTTGTGATACTCAAAATGATGAGACTAATCATTTGATAGCACCTACCATGGAACAGTTAAGACGAGATAGTATGAAATTCAGAAAGAAAGTTTTTGCTCGTTTTGAAGAAGATGCATTAGCATCCACTTCAATACCTATAGCTTCTGTTACAAAAAATAAAAAGAAACGTCGGTCTAGTCCATCAGTATCTAGAAAAAAGAAACTACGCACAAATAAAGAGATATCTCAGGTTCAAGTGATAGAGGCCAAAGAAAGCACTCCGAAATTAATTATTAGATTCTCAAAAGCAGCACCTGAAGAAGCTGAAGTTAGTGCAGTTACAGAGCCGAAAAAAGCTTCCCCCATTAAACTAAAAATATCTAGATGTAAAGAAGGATATGTTATGAAACCTAGTAATCAAACGAATCCTGATACTTCATTAAATAATAACTGTGAAGTTCGGTGACGGTAAAAATTCATGTAATTTTAGATCAATCTTATCATTGATAAGCGTTTTGTGTAAAATAATTAATAAAATGTAATTTATTTATTTAATTTTAGTTTGTACATTCTTATTTATTAAAAAAAAATGTAATTAATTTGTAATGTATATTTATAGTATTAAGATGTTGTTTTCCTCAATTTGTTGTTAATCGAACTAATAATACAAACAAATGTTCTATGAATACTCCAAGTTATTGATATTATCATGTTAAGGCCAGCAGATGTCAATTAATTTTAATTTTGTTATCTAGTTTAAGATAAGAAATTTTCATGTTAATGTGCAATATGCAGAATTTTATGTAAAGTATTTTTTTTTTTTTTTTAAACTATTTGTTAACCTTTTACATTAAAATCGAACAATTTTTTTCTTTTTTTTGTACTTGTTATATTACCATTTTTTTTTTTTTTTAAAGTTTTACGTTATTCTAAGCCTTGGGTTGTTTTTTTAACTGTGATTGTTTTATTTTTTTGACAACATGACAAAAAGGTTCTATAAGAAAAGCATGTAATGAACGAGAATTTATTCTTCTATTTTTCCAAATTTTAATTTTTTTTTTACTTAAATTTTTAGTCAATATACAGTTTTTTTAGCTCTAAGTACATTTAATACATTTGACAATTAGTCAAAGAAAAAGATCTCAATTTTCACTTTTGTTAGATTTTAAGATTTTATATAGAATCTAAATTAAATAAATGAAAATTTAGGACTATTTTATTAGCTAAAACAACGGTTTTAAACTTGGGAGAATGAAATATATGGTTTTAATTTGTAGGATTATTTTCTTTTATTCATACATATATTTTTTGAATATTTTATTTGAAGCGTTTTAATTCTAAATAATTAATGGACGTCTGTTTTTTTGTTTAAAAATAATAGACAATCGTAACATTTTAAGGTGATCACACATTGTTGCTAGTTTTATTAATACAATTTTAATGTAATTGTACTTTGTAAGTGTTCAAAACATTTAATTTTACAGTGTTTTAAAATAAAAATTTCCATAATTTTAAGGTAGCTCAACTGGCAGATTTTTCATTTAACAAATAAATTACTATCGTTTGAAAACTTGTGAATTCGCGATAAATTGATGTAACAAGTTTATTAGAAGATAATTTATTTTTTTGTTATCGATTTTGTACAAACTTTATTCCATAATAATCATATACATATAAACATATTCTTCTCTAACCTATGTGTATATTAATTTTAAAATTAAGTTATTGATATAAAGAAAAATCTTCAATGATTTTAATATAAATTATTATGTTTTGTATATACTTTATCGTTTTGGTCTTTTTTTTAATTAAAATAAATATGTAGATAATTATACTCATTTATATTTATTTGTAAATAAATAATTACAGAAATAATATTTGACAAAGTTGTAACTTTATTAAACAATATATTATAGTTTGTAACTAAACTACATTGAATATAATTTATGAACTCGTATTTTATCTATTATATATTGTATTTTAAAATTGACAGCATTTGCAAAAAAAAAAAAATTATCAAACAGTTGACAAAAACATTTCAAATGTTAAGAGTTAAAAACATTGTGTAAATTTTGAATGCCGTTACTGAATCATCTATTTTGTAATTTTCAGTTTAATATTATGATTAAAGATATAGAGAATTAATTTATGAGTAAGCTTTTATAAATATATAAAAGTAAACAATAATATCCTATATAGTATTAAAAAGTTTACTTATAAATAATAATTAAACAATATGTTGTTGTATATTTCAGTGATAAATACATAAGTGTAATCACAGAAATACATTTTTGATTATTAACTTAGCTCCATTACAAGGTGGATATATATCCAGCTTGCTCCATGAACTAAGAAGATAATTCATAGTTCATGTTGACACTTAAAAAGTTAAGTTTGACCATAGATTTTGCACAGAAATACAGAACAGATTAAATTTAATCTATTACGTGTATCTTATACTATATTATACTTACTGTGGTATAAAATTGTAATTGGACAAGAAATCTAATGAACTCTGAACAAATTTTTATTGTCAGATTAAAAGTTCGAAAATATAAATTATTATTTATTAAAATATAATATATATATTTTCTTAATCAATAATTTATTTGATAATTATTTCTTAAATCCATAAAACTACAATTGTCAAGTATAAATATTAAAACATATTTTAATAATATTTGTAAACTGTAGGTATAATAAGGTATTTGTCATAATATATTAATCAATTATAAAAGAAAATTTACATTTTTAAAATTTTAATTTTGTGAATAGAATATTTTGTTTTTTTGGACTTATTGTCTGATATTAAAAAAAAAAATGAGTAGGTACATTTTGTCAAACTTTTTCAAAATGGACTTTTTGACCGGGATTCATATAAAATCTGAGTTTGACATGGTGTTTATCATTATAATTTCATTTAATCACATAATACAATAATATTATTTATATCGGCGTATAAATGGAATTGCCGAAAAAAAAATCCCGGTAGCATTAAAACTGACGATTGGCTAAATATAAATAATTTATTTAATAAATTATATGTTAGAAATAAAATAAATATTCCTACAATATGTAAAGTTAATTTGAAAGATTAAGAATGCAGTAGCTGAAGTTCTAACAAAGTTGACTTTAAATAATGTAGGCGAGCCATTCAACAAAAGTAAAATACTAGGATTGACCTATGCTACAGAAAGAAGATTGAAAGAACTATATATGTACAAGAATCCAAAATTATGAAGTGAATGCTGAAGATTTCATAAAGCGATCGCTCATATCAGAAAGCGCTGTAATAACCAAGTAATATTATAATCACGTTATATTTTAACTTCTATTTAATTAGGTTATAGGTAATATAATCACATACATAAAATTATACTACCGTCACATGTATTATTTACATTTTAATTTATATTCTATTATTGTTATAGGCTTCGGTATCGTGGCACACAATTTTTTTATGTATATAATATAGGGTACCCATAAGACAATTTTTAACATAATATACAATATTTATTTTATTTCTAATATGTAATTTGTAAATTATTTATATTTAGTTAATCCCCAGCATAATGCTACTAGAGATTTTTTTCCAACTACTGTATAATAAGTACACCAAGGTGCATAGATGTAAATAATAAACTATGTGGCACGGACTAAGATTTATAACGTATAGACATATATCTTATTTTGGATACATAATTCTATGTACCTTCCAAAATTGAAAAATATTTTCATGTAATAGTATTTTAGGTTGATTTAAAAAATGTTTTAAATCTGTTGGCATATGCTCATTGTTGTCTTCAGAATTTTCCGAGGCTTTTTTTGACACCAATTCATTATGAAATGACTACAAATTATCAGCCTGTTCGGTATCATCGTCACTAGAGTCTTTATTAGATCCATTAGAATTAGTTTTTAAATCTAAAATTTTAAGGCGAATTGTACGGATTGGTTTAGAAGATGCTACTGGATTGTTTGAATGTTATGTTTTAAATCTAGGGTCCAATAATGTGGCAATTGAAAGAATTTGGATTTCCTCCATCCTACCAAACCGTCGCTGTAAATTGTCTAATAAGGTAGACTTTAATTGTACAACAGTGAATCACTTAATTTTCACAAAAATGAATCGTTTCACATAAAAGATCAGATCAACGATTCGATTCGATCTTCACAAAAATGAATCGATCTTTTAAAACATTGGGTTCTGGAGATCGATTCATTTTGCCCAATGTAAATTGCGGCCATTGTTGTAGTTCTATTTTATTTTAGTAAACCAAAGAAATGAAATTATATTTCAAATAAACAATAATTTTGAAGTATGTAACAATTATGAAAAAAATAACAATAATAATACACAAATAATATTTACAGAACTTATCAAGATACACAAATGTAAACAATATTATTATGTACATAGAGTTGAAAAATGAGGTTGACACTATTGTAAATAAAAATTCAAAAAACATTTCATTATTAGTCAAAAATTATGTTCATTCGTCTTTTAGTAAAAAAATAGGAAAAAAAAATTAGTCAAATAGTTAAAGAATCAACAAAATTATGTTACGGAAATTCAGTTCAATATCATTGTCAATTTTTAAAATCTTCAATAAATTTTTCTTCCAATTTAATTAATCCATTTTTTCAAAATTCAAGTTTCAATTTTTTTCAATTACCAAAAAAATAAAACCGTAAAAATTTTATTAATTTACAAAATATAAATTTATCTACAGTAGTGTCAACATCTGTAACCAATTTGGACATCACAATCACAAATTTAATTTTTTATAATTCCATTCCATCTACTAATGAGTATGTATAAAAAAAAAATTATATTAACATAATTATATATTTTTATTATTATACAGTGATCTATTCAAACAAATTATAAAATGTAAAAAAAAAAATAATACAATTATCCATTATAAAAAATTATATACAAATATTTAATAATCAAACTGAGAAATTCATAAGAGAAGATAAATTTTTAATAAATATGGATGATTTATTAAATTACTACAATCCCTGGATTCCGAGCTTATAAAATTTAGTAGTCATGGATGAATGGTGGCGTCATTACACTACAATTAATGACCATACACCTGTGTTGTAAGTATGACGTATATTTTAAAACAATAATTAATTAAAATAGTAAAAATAAAAAAAATTAAATAAATAATTTACAATGTAATACATAACAGATATCCAGATATTAATGGAGATATCCAATCTTTTGACTTGGTGATCGACGATGACTCTATTATGCAGTTCTACATATTTCTAGAGGACATCGTCGAATTGTATGTAGTTTGTGCATTATACACGTATAATGCACAATCCACTGTCCAACAATACAACAATACGGTACTTGTTAATACTTTTACACTACTTTACACTTTTACAGGACGTTGTACCCACATGTATCGTCTCCGTTTTACACACGTATGACATAGCAAATTTTCGTTCACCGGTTTCAAAAGTATCTGTTAGTCTTGATATTAGAGTGAATTGACCTAATATATAAAAAGCTACACGGGGACCTAGATAATAATCTTACTTTTTATATATTAGGTCAATTCACTCTAATATCAAGACTAACAGATACTTTTGAAACCGGTGAAAGAAAATTTGCTATGTCATACGTGTGTAAGACGGAGACAACATTGTGAGTACAACATCCTACTATATACATAATATATATTAAAAACTTATTTAACATTTTTTTTTTTCATTTTAGCTTAGTAACATTTTTAATCACATTAAAATTATAATGGTTGTGTTAAATAAACAGTTTATAACCAAAAAAGAACTAAAAATTATATTACAAGAAGTAAATAAAAAAAGATCTTATTAAAATAACACAAATTAAAAACAAAACAATTGATTACATAGAGGATCTACAAAAAATAACTAATTTCATAAATACACTTATAAATTTAACAGCAAAAAAAATTTTAAATATAACTGAGATTATCTACATTGTGACTGCTTTGTTTTATAAAGTAAGTGACAATAATCACAATTTACAAATTCAAATAATTTATTTAATTGTGTTTTATCTTCTGTTTTAGCTTTCAATAATAGTGTTTCGTAAAATAAAGAAAATTAACAAAACCTGGAATAAAAAATATATGATTCAAAAATTTATAAAAAAATATCTATTCATCAAAAATTTTATTAACTACATAGTCATGACTATGAACACAACTTCGAAACAAATACACGACGACTACATTAAACATTTACAAACATACAAACAAAATTATTTACAACAAATACTGAAAAACTGTATACGAACTAATTGACCTTGTAAGTAAAAACGATCAACAATCAACTACAAACAGTGGCCTAACTATACGAAACCAAGTAAATATTTCCAAACAAACCTGCTCAACAAAAATACAAACAACATTTTACACAACTGACTCTGAACTTAAACGATACATTTACAAACATTATACATTTTAACAAAATAATAAAATAACTTAAAGTAGGTTATCATTACTATAAAATATTTCAATATATTACCATTTTTAAACGATGTGCAGCGAGTAAGCATGGGACAGGATATGCCTCGCCACATTTTGTGCATTGGTATGGTTTGTCTGGGGAGACCCATACTTACTGATGTAAAAAAAAATATAATGTATTCAAAAGCAATGTTACAAGTTAAAATATCGAAATAAAGTTGAGACATCTTATAGCATCATGCGATAAATATATGTGTTCAAATGTTTTTTCTGAGAAAAATCCATGTTTATATACAACCGTCGTTGCGTCTTTTGATATTTTATCAATATTTATCTTCGATCATATTTTACGGTATAAATCTTATAAATTTTATGATTTTAGGACGTTGTGTTAATACTACAGAATAGATATCACGGATTACGCCATTGAGATGGATCCATCTTAGTCCATGATAGATAAATATATATATTTATTTTCACGGAATATATCTATTCGCAATAGTAATATATAGTATTGTCATGAACTCGGAAATATTTACAATTATTTTTAATAGTGTGTTACGATAACACCGTACAGATGCACAGACCCCAATATAGACATATAATATTATATTATAATGTATTATACTATAACAAATATAATTGCAGTTTATTATGTGTCTATGGAGTATGGAGGACACACAGAGTAATGAACACAAACCATTGATTATTATTTTTATAGTATGATACACAAATGTTGAAACGCTTGTGATAAACGTGAACGTTGGCATTTTAGCCATTGATAATCTTATATTATCAATGATTTTCAGCATTCCGAGCCATAACGTGAACACTTATTCTTATCTACGACCGAGCACGGCTTATTAATCGTGCTGAATGCTGATCAGTGGTCTTACATATTAATTTAGTTATGTGACAATAGAAAATCGAACAAACTGTAGTCTATTTAAACGACCGTTATTTGTTGCTCAAATATCAAAACTTAACTGTTATTAAAATTTATTTTGTTATTTTTTTTTTATTATGAATCCAATGGATAATATGGCTTACAGTGTCATAGCTGCTGTTTCAAAGAATGGAGGTATTGGCTACAAGGGTGATCTACCATGGAAAATTAAAAAGGAAATGGAGTATTTCAATCGGATTACTACTCTGGTGAATTCAAAAGGCTTTCAAAATGCAGTTATTATGGGTCGCTGTACTTGGGAATCAATTCCAGAAAAATATAGACCACTTAAAGGACGAAAAAATGTTGTAATCTCTAACACTTTAAACAGTGTACCAGAAGGTGTTTTATTGTATCCAAAACTGAAAGAAGCCTTAAAATCATTATATTTAAATGATCATATTGAAAAGCTTTGGGTTATTGGTGGTTCAGGGTTGTACAATGAAGCTGTAAATGACAAAAATTGCAAAAAATTATTTATAACAAAAATTGATCATGAATACTTGTGCGATACTTTCTTTCCTAATTTTGATTCTAAAGAATTTGAAGAAACCGATGAAGCTAATGTACCCAAAGGAATTCAAGAAGAAAATGGTATTAAATATGAATTTAAAGTATTCAAGAGGTTGTGATTGTTAAATCACATTGATATTTTTATACTTCTACATGAATAATAGGTACTTAATATTTATGTAATTGTGAAAATATTATAATTATTTTAATTATTAATAAAACCAATATTTTTTTACTGTTCTAATAATACTTATTTAGAATATTTTTTTCTGTTTTAGTCAAAAGGTTTCACATGTTCTAGTCCTATGTTTATATAACATTTTTAATCCATTAGCTTAGACATAGTTCGAGAGGTAGGATTTGAGTGTGCGTAGCACCCCTGTAATTTATGCAATTTATAATTCTTATTTTATATTTATACATGAAAATGAACAGTATAAAGCTATTATTATATATTTGCATATTACATATGATTATTAACTGGTGGTGTAACGGATGAATATGCTCATATAATCCATAATCACAAGACTAATTGTAAAAATAAGTTTTCGACACAGAATAGATAATATTTTAATCTTTACTGTGGCTTCAACACTTATTGTTTTTATTGAAATTATGCCCTTGTATATTGATGGTTTGTATAAAATAAATAGAAACATGTAAATTGTCTTTTGTGTATCAGCAAGGTATTGGTCAGAAATAAAAATAATACATTATAATGTGATATTTGATCTATAGTTGTTGATGGTTATAAATTACTTTTATTTTTTAAAATTACAGTAGGTTTTTATAAAAAATATTTCATTTGAGAATTAGAAGTCTTGAGTGACTGAAATTGTATACAATATACAAAATACAAATATCCCATAATATATTTAAACTTTAAGGTTTACGACTACAATAGATTATTATTTATTATTAGTTGTGTATAGAACGTATTGACGTTTCTATGAATAGATTTTATGGCGGTACTCTTCGACCATATAAACTTAGAGGCGGTACCGATATTTTTAATTTTGGAGGCAATTTGTATGGATTTAATATAAATAATGACTAAATATATTATATAATAACAACCATAGTCTATGGGGACGATAATATTGTTTTGTGATGGGACGAAATCATAGACTATAGAGTAATACTCATAGATAATAATATATTTATGATTTCTATCCACATGTATCAATTGACGATATCGTTTTTAATATTAAAAGTTTATAAAATATACGTTATACAGTTTCATTATTTACTAAAAATAAATAAATACATTCTTTATAAATTGTGGTGTAATCACTTATCAGAATTTACTGTTTAGGTTACCATAATTGTAACTGAATGTAACCATTACGGTAACATATTTTCCTGTCACACGGTATACCAACTCTAGACCTATCATTGTATACATTATCTATTGTAATATTAGTCCATGGACAAAATGTTCTGAAATTGTGGTTCTATCAAACTACATAAATTAATTATTGTTATCACAGAATAAATGAATTTCGTGTTATCATTTTAAACGTTTTTGTGATGTGTTCTGGGGACGCTTAAAATTCCCGCCCGTCGATCATGATATTATGATAGACTGTAGTGCCGAACTTCCGACTAACAATTTGTATGTTTGTTTATTTTTAATTATTGACAATTTACGTGTTTGATAGAGTCCAACAGTTGTAACTTGTGATTAACGACTTGAAGCGTATAAGTAATCCAGAAGGAAAACGCCATGCAAAATCGATTTTCCACCATTTCAGTTTTATCAAGACTACAAAAGTCAATTATTAAAATATAATTAGTAAATCGGCATCTCCTCTCCTAATACTTAATTTTTTTTAATAATAATGAAACCAATGACAATTTAGCTATCAGTATCTCTATAACCATTATTTAACGAATACCGATCACAATGGATAACTGATGAATCACTAATAAACAGTTAATTGAAATAATATGCAACAAAAAATGTCTTCATTACAAACTGGTACGTAGTGTTTACTAGGTATAAATATAATTTTAAATTTTGCATAATTTGCTCAAATTACAAAGATCACTAATCCTGTATGATTTATCTATGGTAAATAATGTATTGCTTGTTAACTTTATTGTTAATAATACAAAATATTCATTGGTCTTGCATCTAATTAATACTAAATACATAAACCTAAATATTCATTTTTTGTTTAATAAAACACTGATTTATGTAATAATTATAATTTGTGGAAAAAAACGCACCAAAAATAATTCATCATGCTAAAAAAAAAAATACATGATTGTTTTAATTTTAGTTAACAATTTTGCTACCTAGAGTAAAATTATTAAGATTTATTTTATTAAATGTAACTAATTTTTAATCTATAATAAACAATTTATAGATAAATTAAGAAATTTAATGTTTATCTTTATAGTTAACTTATATTATACTTTGATTAAACAAGTCAATATTATGTTAACATTTTTATCAATTGTTGGGTAATAAAATATAATTTATTATAAGATATACTTATTTCAAATATATTTCAGGAATTTAATATTTAAAAATAAATACATATGTACTTACATTATTTTGGGTTGTAAATTAAAATGAGAAAACAAATGTTGGCCATCTAATATTTTAAAAATTCATGTTTTCATTTTTAAATATTTAAATATAATATTATTCAGTTTACTAATATTTATTTAATTAATTCTAAAAATGGAGATTATAACTTCAAATAAAGGTTGTGATAAATCATAATATAATAGTTTATTGCACATGGTTATAGGTATACAAATATTGTATTAATAATATGTTATGTTGTACAATTTATTCTATGACATTATTTTGTGCTTTTATTTCAGTAGGTTTTTTATCAGTCCTTTTTTTTGAATTTTTTTCCTAGACTTATTCTTATTAACTTTAAATTTGACTAACCTAATAGTAATTATTTTCTTTTTTAATTTTACATTATAAATTGTAATAAAATAGATATTATTTTTATGTTTAAAATTACAATTTTTGTTTTGCTTTATGTTACACTATCTGAGATAATTTATATCTAGTTAGTAATTTTCATAAATGACTTAAATATTAAAATTTTTTATTTCAGATGCTCGAGTGTTAATTGATGTGAGTGATGTAGTTGACATATTGACTCGTCTTCAATTAGGTGTCATATCTCAAGATTATGTTGACCAAGTTATAAGTAGCAATTATAGTTATAACAAATTTCCTGAATCGTATGAATCAATTGTCATGCCAGATATCGATTTTCCATCAATTATATATGATTCTTGTGAGTTATTAAACATTTATTTACAACAACCGTCAACACATATATTGTGGGATCAGTTTTATAGTGATGATACATGCTATGTCCATCCTAAACCATTGAGTTGTTTGCTCAATTGTTACATTCATTATGGATTAAAGTTTATAAATGAACCTAGTGCGAGAAAAAATGGTTTGTCTGCTACACGTTTATTTCTTTTAGCATCTACATTTATGGGTAGTAAAAATATTGGATTTTATCATATAACCATACTCACAAAATGTACAGAGTTAGTTAAGTCTTGTATTGCCATGCTACATTTTACCGGAGGTATAAATAGTGACGATATACAATTAGAAGAAGATGAAAAGATTGATTTAATGGCTGATTTATTGGCTATTGTGAGAACCATAGGAATAATGGTTAAACGATTTCAATTCTTTGATGAAATTAGCTCTTTAGATATGATTGTAGATATAATGATAGATGTTACACACTTAGAACGCAACTCTGGCAATATTTTAGAACAAGTGCCTACTGAAAACTTAAGCTATGGTACATTAGCATTCAATGCATATTCAGGTTTGACAGATATGTTTAATGACAATTGCGGATCAACACTTGTTATAGGCCAAAAACTTATGCATTGTTTGATATTAGGTTTATTAGTTGATGGACAGCGTGAAATGCAGTTAACTACTAGGCAATTTAATGCAATTCGTGACCATCATTTGTCATTTATTCGTAAAATAACTAAAAAATTGGGATCTCCATTTGAGCGCGTATTAGAAATACTATTACAACATTTGTTACACCGAGGACCTGAACGAAGTGAATTAAGACCCCGTCAATTTCAAATCATATTAGAGGTTTGGAGATTATGCCCAAATAATGTTCGAATTAAAATTAAATATTATTTGTTACGTTTGGTGTATGATGTAGATGTTAAAATACGTATCGTTGCATTGGAGACTCTTTTTAAATTACTTTCAGAACCAGAAGAAATTGAACCTGAAGATCCAACTCTACTACAACTTATGCCAGCAACTAAACATGAATTCATTGTGGCTGTTATTCTTTCTAAATTTCAAGATTTATTATTAACAGTTCGTTCTAAAGCGTTTTCATTATTTGCAACTTTAACAGCTGGGCCACCTACTGCTACTGCACATCAAACAGCCTTAGTCAAACGTGTGCTTGTTGATCCTTACCTTCAGTTTGATAATATAAATCACACATCATTCTGTAAAAAAGATTTTCATGAATTTTATCAATATTTGGAAAATGATATGGCCAATTTTGATCCAAATAATATTAGCAATTTAAAAATTTATCCTGGGGCCAAAATTTTATTATGGATTTTAAATGTACATGCTCGCGACGAACGATCTTATATTCGTCGTATAAGCCTTACAATTTTGTGTAATTTATTTCTTATAAATAATAAGTTAATGGAGAAATATTATTTAGCATTATTGGTGAGTAGTTGTTCAGACAATGTAATGACCATCAGAAAAGTGGCAGTTTCCGGTTTAACTGATTTGCTTTTAAAATATCCAGATAATCAAGATGTGCTTAAGTATTGGTTTAAAGGATTAATTCATTTAGTTGGCGATCGAGACAAAAAAATTCAAGAATTGGCTGTGGAATCTATGAGTCGAGTTATTTTAAACAATATCAAACCATATTCTCCTAAATTAATTGATGGTAATGATCCATTAGATTATTTACCTTGGCGTGTATTAGACAATGTTTTAAATGAAAAAGTAGGGAAGTACATGATGTGTTTGTGTGAAAAATGGCGCATCAGTGGATACCTTACAGATCGTAATATTAAGGATATAATGACATATGTGGGTTCTTCAAATCATGAATGGATTGTACACAGCTTATATTTATTACAATTAATATCACATCAATTAACAATTTCAAATATATCGCCTATTATTAAATATTTTAATTCACAGTTTGATTTATGGTTTGTAAGAGAAGAAAATCCTTCGGAACTGAACATCTTATTAACACATGCACAAATGACTATTGATATCTTATTTTTAAATTACAAACGCTTGGACAAAGAAACAAGACAGAAATTTTTAAACACATTTGAAGATCTTTTATTTAATTTTAAAATACCGACTCGTCTTATATCCAAATCTTTAGATTTATACACAGTGTTACATCTGAATAATTCTGAACAGCTTAATAACAATTTAAGAAAATTGTTTCAAATGATTTGTAATTATATTGAGACATCTACAAATATAGATAATGAAGAAATTATTATTCGATACATTTATACATTGGGTGATATAGGTTTAGTACAACATTTACAAATCAAACATAAATTTCAACAATATTTGTTGAACTTTTTAGGAAAAACTGATGAATCCATCTCTTCAGCTTTTCAAACTATTGTTATCTTAACAATAGGTAAATTAAGTATTGTGGATGAACAATTTGCAAAAGAAGCAATAGTTCAATATGGAGCAATACTGAAAAATCCATACCACCCATCAATAAAAATTAATGCTTTAACTGCTTTAGCTGATTTATGTTTACGCTGTACAACTTTGGTAGAACAAGCTATTCCAGAAATGTGTGTTTGCTTGAAAGCCGAAAGTGTTCCAGTCAAACGGGTTGCATTAAAACTTCTTACAGGATTAATACTAGAGGACTATATAAAACTGAGAGATGTAGCTTTCTTTGCTTTGTTGTGCATGCTTGAGGATCCTGATGATCAAGTACGTCAAGAAACTTCATCATTTATTGTTAACTATTTGCTGATCAAAAATAAAGATATTATGGAACGGAAACTGATTGAAGTAATTTTTCATTTTAATGGTTATACTGGAGTACGTGCAAGTGGTGTTGAAGATTGTTTTACAAACCCTGAGCTAAAGGCATTCTTTTCAATGGAAGGCGATTCAAAGAAAGCATCACGTCATTGCGTTTATAGATTTATGTTAACACATATGTTAGATGATAATAAATTGAAACTTATGGTGAAAATATTCAATATTTTTGAGGAAGTTGTTAAAGATATCAATGCAGCAGCTAACAATGAAGTCAGAGAGCGCGCCACACAAGTTATGAGGGACGCTTTTTGGATTTTAAAAGCCAAAGAAATGGCTTTGGCATCTGGAAAACACCGTGATAACACCAATGATGATGACCCAGGGACATTAGAAAAAGTTGCTGATTTAGCTAAACAACGAGTAGTTATGGAAACATACAAGATGGTGATGACTGATTTCATAATACCTGGTGTGCTAAAATTAAAGTATGAATTAGAAAAACATAAAAAAAAACTACCTAATGTTATGAATGATTTACGTGCTTATTTATGTGCTCTGACTTCGGGAAAATCTCCAATAAAGGCTGAAATTATAGAGTTGTTGTCAGTTGATACTGATCTAATTGCTGAAATTCTACATGATAATAGGCTAATGAAACAACACAATAAACATTTAGATGGTGAAAATAGTGTTGGAGAATTGGAATCTGAAGATGACGATGATGATGACGACCCTGCAACACATTTATTGCAAGATTTGGAATATGTTACTTGGGCACAAACAATGCAAATGCGTGAAAAAGCAGAAGAGTCGGGTATGGATGTAACAACACAAGCCCAGATGGAAGAGGAAATTCAACAAAAAGTATCTGAGATATCTATTAATGAAGATGATTTACAAGATGAAGCAGCAGCCAATTTTAGTCAACTAACAGGGGAAGTTACCGTACGATCAATTAACAGTGATAAGAAAACAATTTCTAATGAAACATTTACAAAAATGTCTAAAAAGAATTCAGCAACTAAATTAACTGCTGAGAAGAAATTATCTTATAGTCAATCAACATCTGCTGATATAGACGATGATAATTTACCTGCTTACAGATTGTTTGATTAGTACAATTTATTTATTTTATTAAACCATGTAAATTATATGTATATATTTATGTATAGTTAACAAATAAGATTTATTTTTATAATATTAATATTCAAGGTGTTTGCTTCTTGAATTGAAATAAAATTGTTAATTTGTGTACTATATAGTTTTTAATAAATGTAAACTTCCCACCTAGTTGAACGTGTAGGAAGAACATGACAATAAAATATTAGGTGTTTTTCAGGTCAGCGGTCACTGATCACACTACATTGGTTATAACTTATAAACTATGTTTTAAATTAAATTTTTAGATAAATAGATCAAATGTTTTGATTGATTGACATTTTAAGTGACATATTAGATTTGATAACATTTAATTTATTTAAAATTTGTAATTAACTAAACTTTGACATTTATCTTTTAAGACAATGTTTGTAGTTTTAGTTAGATACTACATACAACTCAATATTAAACTAAAATAGTATTTTCAAAAACACTTAGATTACATATTAAGTTATAAAGAGCGGTAATTGGTGAAAATATACAAATTCAAAAGTTTTTATAAATAAGTAAGTAACCTCAACCATTTTTAAATGTCAGCTGAATACAATGATTAATTAAAATTTCAAATAAAATAATTTCCTATATATTACACTATTTTCTAATAAAATTAGTAATGGTATTTAAAAAATTTGGAATATCTCTACTGCCATCATTTTATTTTAATTTATGTTTTCTTTTATTTTTGATCTATGGTAGTTCTATATTACCCAGTTCGCAATGTGCAATGTTTGTTTTGTCAACTCCAATTAATGTTCAAATTGCTGAATGTTTGTAATTACTGATTAACCTATAACTTAATTAAACCAGTTTTATTGGTATAAGTGCGAGTGTGTATGTAAGCGTCGATCAACGAGTTGAGCTTGGTGAACAGTGAACTTTGATAATATATATATATATTTATTATTAGCTTTCAACAAAAAGTTAATATAGCTCAACAGTTATTTCTTATAATTATAGGTTTATGAAAGTATGCATTTTGGTTTGGATATTTTGACTTCGATTTATGAAAAATGACAGATATTTTTAAAAAAGGCAAATTAATTATTACTTCCATGTTCAAAGACAATTGCATATTACCAATCGAAAAAAAAATATTAATTTTAGTTTACTTTTCTAAGTATGATTTATTACTTAGAAATGACTGAGATCAGTGAAACATTTTGGGACATGGTTATTTTCTTATTTCTATCACATAAAAGTATAGGTTTATGTGAGTATTTATAAACATACAAATAGTACTTCCTAAATATCATCTAAGAAATTTTAATTACAAATAATCATAGAACATTTTGTTTTTGTTGCCGATTATAGTTATGTGGTGGGAGGAGGGGGTTATCTAAAAATTAATAATAAAGAAGTGAGTATACAGCCAACGCTGTGTACCCCTCTAATGAGTAAATTACTGTAGTATGTTTGTTTATTTTGAATTAAATAATAAAGCATTGCACACGAAAAATATTTCCGGTCAAAGGCGGTCTATATTACGGTATATCAAAATTGCTATTAAAGTAATTTATTTTTTACTGTTAGTATACCACTAAAGTAGATTAAATAAATTTACTGAAAAACATAGCACTTGAAAATGTCATCATGTGTATAATTTTTAATGATATACCTATGTTAAAAGTTTCAATTTACCAAAAATAACATTTTTAAATTACAACGTATACAATCAATAGTATGGCCCTATATTTGTGAGTGATATTATGTTAGGTAGTTGTTACCTAAACATTTTTATTGCTTAAGTCTGCGACATAGACGGTTTGAGTTTAGTTTTTTGTGCACTGTGACAATCAATATTTTAGGGGTGGGTGGGTCGTAGTTGAGCATGTGTTAAACACAGTCCACAATGTTTAATTTTAATTTTTAATAAAGTAAATTAATCAATGATAATTGCGGGGGCGCAATTTCAATGAAAAAACTGGGGGTGCTGAAGCCCCCCTATTTTTTTATATTATCTCATAGTAATGGATACCTGGAACAGCTGCAACCCGTACAATACCAATTCTACAATTACAAATTTAATATTAACGAAGTACTATGTAAGAACATGCAACATAAATATATTATTATTTAATTAAAAATTAATTAATAAGTGCAATAACTATAACATTATACAAGAACATTTATTTTTATAAAATTGAGTATTGATATAATTGAACTGATATTTTTGCTTAAAATTAGTTCACTCTAATATTATTCTTCTTTCAGTTTGAGCAAAAATACGCATCACTTCTTTTATATCAATCTTATTTGTTAAGTCCTTTTCTATATACAATATAGACAAATCTGTCAATCTTTCTTGACCCATTGATATCCTCAGCCAAGATTTTATTTTTCTCAAG